>LPNX011187760.1:460153-508361 GCA_001517045.1 Pseudotsuga menziesii
AGATCGAAACATCGGGGCATGACCACAGGACTCAAATACATAATAGAAACATCCTGGAATAAACATCGGGTTACAATATATGAAATACATAGAAGAATACATTCCGAAGTTACATATACATCAACAGGAGCCCCATATCTTTCCACACCTTGGATAATTTCACATACCCAAGCAGGTTTCCTCTTATGATGATTCTTCTCCAGAGGTGGATCCAGAGGTCTTTTTGGTTCTTCAAATTCTCGATCTTCTCCTTGAGTTTCTTTGTTCATGGTTGTATCATGAATTATGGGTGCTTCTGCTTCTCCAGGTTCTTCAACAGGTTTCTTTCTATATTTTTTGTAAGCAGTGTCTTCATCAAATGTCACATCCCTGCTGATGTCAATCTTCTTGTGTCCTGGGAAATAGATTCTGTAAGCCTTTGAGCTTTCAGAGTATCCCACAAATATACCCTTCTTTCCTGAAGGATCTAATTTTGTAATCTTCTCTTTTGGAATGTGTATGTACATAGGACAACCGAATATTATGAAATGGCTGACTTCTGGTTTCTTTCCAGAGAAGACTTCTTCAGGAGTCTTTTTCTTGAGTACTCTGTGTGGAGTATGGTTCTGTACATACACCGCTATTTTGGAAGCTTCTTCCCAAAGATGCATAGGAAGATCTTGATCATGAAGCATAGATCTTGCGGCTTCCATGATAGTTCTGTTCTTTCGTTCTACAATCCCATTCTGTTGTGGATTATAAGGAGTGGAAAACTCCCTCTTAATCCCTGAGTCTTTGCATAACTCTTTGAATTCATTTGATATGAAATCTCCACCATTATCTGATCAAAAGGTATTAATCTTCTTTTCAGTGTGATTCTCAATCAAGGCTTTGAATTCCTTGAATTTGCTGAATACTTCATCTTTGTTCTTCATGAAGTAGATCCATGTCTTCCTAGAAAATTCATCAATGAAAGAAACATAGTATACATACCCGCTTAGTGAACTTGATGACATTGGACCACATACATCAGAGCAGATGATTTCCAAGATTCCTTTTGCTTTGCTCTTGCTACTTGGAAATGTCTTCTTTGTGTTATTTCCTTTTGCACATCCTTTGCAAACCCCATCATGTTTTTCTTGTATTTCTAGAAGACATTCAACATCTTTGCTTGTAAGAGGTAGTGCTCTGTAATGCACATGTGCAAGCCTTCTATACCAAAGTTCATTTGTATCTACTATGTCATGGACCAAGGCTTGTTCTGGATGGCCCTTCAATTTGTACAAACCTCCTTCTTGTTCCCCAATCAATATTGCATCATCAATAGTCTTTCCTTTTGGCCACATGATAACTTGACCATATATGAATGCAACCCTCATTCCTTTTGCATCTAATGCAGATATGGAGAGAAGGTTCTTCTTGAGTTCTGGTACAAACAATACTTCCTTCATTGTCATAGACTTTCCATAGTCTAGCTTATAGGAGGATCCCCCACTACCGTTTATTGGATACTCGCAGTCATCTCCTAGTTTCACCTTGTGAGGTGATTCATGTTCTAAAAGTTTCACAAAGGATTCCTTGAATCCAATCATGTGCTTGGAAGCACCACTGTCTATAAGCCAATCATTGCTTCCATGAGTAATGTTTCCTATGAGAGAGGAAATCAAAACATATTCTTCCTCACTTGAAGAATCTTCACTTTCATATCTGGTTCTCTTTAATAAAGGTTCGTCATCCTCTACAGCATGGGCATGATGTCTTCTCTTGTTTCCCTTATTCTTGTGAGAGCTAATTTTGTTCTTTGGACAATCTCTAGCAAAGTGCCCTCTCTCATCACATGTATAGCGAATAAACTTAGACTTATCTCTAGGCTTTCTGAATTTATTCCTTTGATTAGAATACTTACTTCTGTGAAGGCTGGATCTGGGTTTCTTGGATTGTACTATGAGAGCTTGATCTTCACTTCCCACAGTCTACTGAACTTGACTAATTTCTTCCTGGCACAGATCCCTTGAATGAAGGAGTCCCATGTCCTAGGGAGACCATTCAAGGTGGTCATCACAATCTCTACATTTTTCACTCCTTCATCTACTGCTTCCAATTGTTCCTTGATTTGAGAAACCCTTGTGAGGTAAGACTGGATGGTTTCTGCATTTTGGATCTTCACATTCTTCAATTGGTTCCTCAAGGTCATCTTCCGATTTATGTTCTTTCCTTAAAACAATTTGGTTAGGGCATCAAACATAGCTTTAGGTGCCTCGATGGAGGACACATGTGGTATAAGGTGATCCTTGATAGAATCAGCAATGATCCTCTTTGCCATAACCAAATTCTTCTTATGTAAGGCCTTAGCCTCATCTCCCTCTGGAACCTGGAACCTCATCATTGATGTAGGAGTCCAACTCATTATCTTCCAGAACCAGGGAGATCCTATACTTCCAGGCTCGAAAGTTATCATCTCCCTCAAGATTTTCATCAATCTTGGTATGATGAGACATCTTAACTGAGAATCTCAAATGGAAAAACAAAATATTTAGATCTTACCAGGTCAAGATGTCGGATTTGGATTTGGAGTTGAAACCCTGCAGTGTGTGTTTAGGAGCAGATTAGGGTTTTTCTTTTCCAAAGTTCTGTCCAACTGAATTCTTTGAAATTGATCCCTAACTTTGATTTTGGGGAGGAGATCAATACAGGACTGGGCCCACTGAAAAATTCCTCTTCTGTGAAAATCCCTAATTTCTGGCAATAGTGTCGGGTCCAAAACTAAAAAACCTCAGAATTGGATTTTGCTTCAACAGAAAGATGTTCCCTAAGGAGGAGAGTTAATCCAACCTTGTTTTGCTGAAAATATATGGAGGAATATCCACAAAGTAGGTATCCCTAGTTCCCGCAGCTGCACAGTGTCTTCTTCTCAGGTTAGCTCTAATACCATGTTAGATTTTTAACATTAAGCTAGCATTATTAGGATCTTTTAACTGAGAGAATAAAAAGCACAACAATCAAACATAAGAGATAATAAACACAGTTTTTTTCCTCAAGGAAACCATAAATGGAGAAAACCCCACAACTTCCTCAGAGATAGAATCAACACCAAATAGAAAATCCCAAAACAATAAGATGATCTCCCGACAGCAGTAACCTCTTGCTTCCTAGCCCTAGTGTCTTCTTCTTCCTCAGCTATGTGCTACAACTAAGTGTGAGTGAGTGTGTGATAAATAGAGAGGTTACCTCTCTATTTATAGTGATTCCCAACATGAGTAAAACCCTACTAGGGCCGACTTCACTAGGTGAGTCTAATAACCCTAGTGCCTCGGAACATCGGGGACTTTAACACTTAGACAATAGGAGGGTTACCCACAATGACTTGACATGACTTGTTTAAATTATAGATCCTCCCGATCAGAACATCGAGGCATGACATCATGACTCAATTACATTACAAACACATCCTAGAATAAACATCGGGGTACAAGACATAAGATACATAGGTGAATACATTCTGAAGTTACAAATACATCAACAATTCTCGTTTGACATCTGAAATGATTTGGGGAATGGAAATGGAGTATGGACTTGCTTGATAAATCTAGTGTGTGAAGGAACCTCATAGAACAATCTAGAGGGATGGTTTTTTTATTTACATACCTTGAATAGAACTAGAAGGGAAGGAGTGGCCTAAGGGACTTTTCAGTAGAGAAGGGGATGCTTCCTTGTGTTGGGTGTATAAATGTTTAGAAGTCAGGCTAGATCCAGTGTAGCTATCCATAGCTCTGTGATTGAGCTCACTAGTTTACCAGTCAGTCTTTCCACCTCCTTGGAAGCCTAATAAAACCAACTAGAAGGATGGTGTTATCTCCTCAAATCAATTCGAGAATTTATTTCATGTAGTGATAGGAATTTAGGAATTCAAAAACATTTTTGAAAATTTTAAGGCTCATTGTGAGAGCTTAGGGTATGTAATGAAATCTGAAACGCATTGGAATTTTTTTTTCTTAAAAAAAATTAAATCTCAGGTTTTGGTTGCTTAGGAGAACATCTCAACTATTCATTAGCCACCGAAAAGCCTAGCTTTCGGTAGCTTAAACATGAAAATTTGGGGCTATCTTAGCCACTGAATTCCTAAGAAGTTTGAAGCGGTCAGCGTGTCTTATCATATGCAAGAAACGTCAATATAGGAGCGCTATCATTTCCCATTAGCCACCGAAAAGACAAGATAAGCAGTCAATTATGATTTGGTAAGAGGTGTTTTTATAAGTTTGATGTGATCTATCTAATCCCAAACCCTCTTTACCCTACACCTGTCCTAGATCTATGATTTCATTACTACGAGTAATGTAATTTTAGTTCATGAAATGACATTCCTTGCACTTTCTACTTTTGGGTCTCATCAGCTAAGCCATTACCATTTTCAAGTCTCAATTGCTAGTTATATCCCTCAAAATTAGGGCCTTCCATGATTCATTCCTCATTTCTAGGGTTTTTTTATTGCTAAGCCCAATTTCCCTAATCCTGCACTGTGTTACCTTCCCAAAAGTTTGAATTTTCAAATCACAGGTGCAGAGAAGCAGTTCAGAAAATGAAGAGAGGACCTGCCCTAAGGAAAGACCTTGGTGATATCGGTTACCTAGAATCACACCCCAAGGTATGTCAACTATTCAAGGATGCATCTTGTTATAGATTTTGTGAAAAAATACAAGGATTTCATCAGCAAGTAGCAGAAGCTTTTTCTCTCACATTCGATGGCAGAAAGGCAGTAATCAGCAAGGAATAATTCTAGGTGGATGAAGCTCTTATAGCTGAAGTGACAGAGCTTCCAAGGACTGGGGAAAATTTGTTTAAGACCATTGTTACAAAGAATTTTGAATTTAGGTCCTACATGAAACCTGAGCACAAAAATATTGTATGGAAGAAGAACATTCCTACGTCCTATCTCAAGGAGAAATGGCAACACCTGTTGAAGTCAATTATGGTGTACATAACTTATGAGGGTAGATACAAAAGGGTTATGATCTATCGTTTTAAATTAATGAATCACTTCACTGGAAGGATATGCTTGAATATACCTTTTTACCTCTACAAAAGCTTGAATAAGATGGCTCATCAAGTTAGATCCAAGCCAACCAAAATTGCAGGAAGATCATCTCATCATGGCTTGATCAAGCTAATTGTTTCTGAGCTGCTACAAAGGAGGAACATTGCCTAGTCATACTTCTTGTTCTAGAATGAATTTGAAATAGAGTTGCAGCCAGAGGATAAAAGGAGGTCTTGTTCAAAGAGGTCTTCTACTCCCAGAAGTGGAAAGAGGAAGAGGAGAGACATCTCTCCGATTGCAGTTGAGCAAGCCTATCAATATTCAAAGGCTAAGAAGGCCAAAAGGAATCTATATTTCGAGGAGAAGACAGAGGAACAAGAAGCTTCTTCACAAAAAAAAATGTCCTCAACCTGCCATACATTGATTCTGAGAATGAATAATAGCAAAGAGTTCACCTAGGAAATCAACTTGTAGCAAGGCATGAGGATCTTCCCTTGCCTACACCAAAGGATGATCAAATTGAATAAGTTGCAAAGGCTTCATCTAGCAAGCCCAAGGAATCCAGATCTCAGAATATCAACCAGCTACTAAGGCAGGTGTATGAATTAGAAGTTCTTGAAAGGAAAATTAAAATAAGAAATGAAATATTAACTAAAATAAATACTAAATTATATGACTTTCTTCAAGAACTAAAAAGGAAGTATACTAAGCTTGAAGAAAGAAATCGCAGGGTGATGAAGGACAACACCAAGCTCTACAGGAAAATCAGACTGTCAAAGTTGCAAACAAAGAAGTCAAACCCTCAGTATCAAGCACACCATAAGCTGGAATCCCTAGCAAAGGTAGCCATGAATCTTTATGATCCAGAGACAACATGTGATTCTACCACCATCCCAAACCCTATTCATGTTGCAGAGACACTCGAAGAACAACATTGAAGATTTAAAGCATTAAGGTAAAGTGTGATGGTTTCAATTTTGGTTAAATGTTAAAAAAGGATTTTTGATGGCTTAGGAGAACAATGCAACTGTTCATTAGCCACTGAAAACAGATTTTTTGGTAGCTAACAGGATCGAATTTTTCCTCTACTAGCCACCAAAATTGCAGATAGGGAAAAGAAGCATATTTTTACACAAATGTGACTTTTTCTCATCCAAACACCTCTAGGATGATTTATAATGCTAGAAAATAATTAAGGGCATAAATATTAAGGTCTTGTTTCAGTTTTGGAGGTGTCAGCGAGGTGAATAAGATCACATCTCCTACCTACTTTGGTAAAAGGTGACTTTTCTACCAAATGGAAAGTTTGAATTCTCCTTCAGTTTCTACTGCACCTATCAAAGAGTTTGAGATATGGGGATTGACCATCAAAATAGGATATTTTCCTATTTTCTAGCAACTGCTTTTTTAGTTGTCTATTTTTAGCAATTTTGATCTAGTTTTTTAGGATCTAGAATAATTTTGTAAAGACTATAAAGCGTGTGACTTCTATAGAACAAAAGATTCAACTTTTGGAGACTTTTTCATATTTTGTAAGCTCAAGCTTCTCATTTTGAGATCAGTAATACAAGGATTTTTTTCCATTACTTGTTGAGATCTTCATCTTCTTGTCTATTCTATTACTTGTACCTGAATGTCAAATTCATGTTAATTATGTTTGTCTGATGTTTAATAACTGTCAACTTGTCAATGCATCCATAAAATAGAATTTGCAAGTACTTTAATTGGTTTATCTGGCCATTCAAATATACTTTGTGTGTATGTTTCTTCTAGTAAATTAAGTGTTCTTCATACATTCATTTATTTACAACTCTCTGAACAATGATAGTTAAAATCCTTGACAATCTGGTTGTGTTTATGCATGTCTTGAGTGAGTGAGGTTTCATTGAGTCATCTAACTCAATCCATTTGAATGAATCATTAAGATAAAATTAAGTTACCAGGAATATTTTAGTTACAGCCTAGAAGAGTTTTCTGGAGTGCTAACAAATTGGCGCCATTGCCGAGGAGAAGATATTGAAGCTTAACTTCCCTGGGAAATGACATAGATATAACTTTAATGATAGACAAAGTGTGGACATTATTCTGGTTGTAATCATCTATCTGGAAACTCCATTGGAACAAAGTTTCTCTGAGAAGACCAAGTAACCAAAACAAATCCTTAGAGCCCACTAGTGACATCTGTTTGAGATCTTGAACAGATTATAAGGAGAGGAAGAGCTTTGCAAAGACAGACTTCCAGGTCTACAAGGGGAACTACATCAGGTACTTATAGAGGTATTTCTTCTATTGTATCAAATATAACTCCCTTTAAATCTTCTTCTACTGAAGAATATAGTTCTTAGAAAATTATAAGTGAATCAGAAAATTTGAAAGTTGAGGAATCTTCAACCACCTATGCTTTTGTAGATCTGATTCCTGGCGAATCCACTGGGGTAAATCTACCACCTATACCTCCTCAACTACCACCCACACCAGCAACATATTCTTCTTCTCTTTCCATACCCACATCCAATATTGATGTCCCTATGACTAAGATGGAAAGGATCCTTGTTGCGACATATGCTCCTCTAAATTTTCTTAACCCCCTTTCTGTTATGCCTACTGGAAATTATCTAAAATATATGCCTAAGTTTACCAAGGAGGGATATTTTATAGCTGAAGAACATTTAGAGGCATTCTATAGTTATGTTGAGAATATAAACATTAAACAAGAGGATGTGTAGACTAGGGTTTTTATGCAGAGCTTAGATGGTCAAGCTAGGAAATGGTTCAAAGAGTTACGGACTGGATCAGTGGCTGGCATTGAAGCTCTAGATGAAATTTTTTGAAGCATTGGGGAGAAATAAGAGACCACCTTTACTATATCACAGAGTTTATCAATTTGAGAGAGAATGGCAAGTCTGTTTCAAATTTCACAAAAAGATTTATCAAAATGTTCAGCAAGATCCCTGTTGAGATCAAACCTACAGAGACTTCATCCAAAATCACTTATTCAAATGATTTTGAATTTGAGTTCAGTCTTCTTCTCAGAGAAAGAATATCTTCTTCTTTATCACTCATGTAAGATGTTTCCCTTGAAGTTGAGTCTAATATTGTTTCATCTCAGAAACTTAAGGGAAAATTGGATAGGAAGAAGCACTCTTCAGATCCTTCTTCATCAGAAACCAAAATGGAAAAAATGTCCAAGATGTTGGACATCTTAATAGCTGAAATGTATAAACTTAAAGATCGAGTTCAACTACTTGTAAGAGGTAAAGGGCCGAATGAATTTGCTCCCAGAAACCCTAATATTTTCCCTTACAGAAGGAATAACCCACAAGCTCCAATCCTCCAAAGGGATAGGGATCCAACTGAGGAACAAAGAATCAGAGCTCCTTTCCAAAATGTTGTGTTAGAAGAAGAACAAGAGTTTACTCAGGGAGAAGGAGAAGGAGAAGACAATATCAATTGCATGGAAGATGAAGTTGATCCCTCTTTCTTGACACAAGCATATTATTAGGAAGCCCTCATGAACGAGAAGATCACTGAAGAATCCTTGTATCAGCTAGATGATCAAGGAGGTTACAATTTGAGGTCCAATCCTACTGCTCCAAAACCTTTGATTGTTACTCCTATAAAGAAGATCGTGTCCCTACAAAACAGTCTACTTCTCCTATTAAAAAGATTGTTGCTCTTGCGAAAAAGATTGTTGCTCCTTCAAAACAACAACAAGGCCATTGTAGCCATTAGTCCATGATCAAATCTACCTTAAAGCTCCACCACAAGAGGTAAGAACTTCTAACAAATTGTCTTATTCTTTCAGTCTTGAATCAGAAATTTAGAAATTGAAAATCCCTTTTCCCTTGATAGAGCTTATGAAGAATGATTCCTTTAAGTTATCTATACTGAAATATTTTCAACCAAAGACACCCGTAGATGCTGAATTTGTGAATTTTCAAAATGATAAGCCCATAGTAACCCTAGATCCTATGGTTGAAGAACTAGATGAGTCATGTCCACCCTTCTATATATCCTTGAACATCCATGACAAGATCCTTCACAATTGTTTGTTGGACTCAGGAGCATCCAACAATCTGATGCCAAAAGCGGTGATGGATGATCTTGGGCTCAACATCACAAAATGTTACCATGGTATTTTATCTTTTGACTCTAGGAAATTCAAATACCTAGGCCTCATAAAATACCTTGTCATAAACCTCTCCCAGCTGCCTTCAAAAAGCATAGTGATGGATGTAGTAGTTGCTGATATCCCACCCAAGTTTGGCCTCCTCTTGTCTCGTTCATGGGGTAAAAGGATAGGTGGCACCCTACAGATGGATCTTACTTATGCTACAATTCTGATGTTTGGAGGAGAAACCAAGAGACTCTATAGATAAAATCAGCTTGCCTACATCATCAGTAATGAAAGCAATTCTATAAATCATCCCATCTATGCAATGGACATAGACTTTAGGGCATGTATTCTATAAATAGATTATTCTCAGCCAGTACCTATGCAGCTCACAAATCCTACCTATCAAAAACCTAAGGAAGTAACCACCTCTATCAGGAGCATGTTTTTTTATGGGGCCAGTACTCAAGCCTCAGCAGGTGCAAGTGTAGTTTTGATTTCTCCCTCAAAGGAGACTATTCATTTGTCTTATAAACTTGATTTCAAGACTACTAACAATATAGCAGAGTATGAGGCTTTTCTATTGGGAGTAAATGATGCTAAGGACATGGGAAACATGTGTCTGAAGATATTTGGAGATGCAGATCTCATCATAGAGTAGGTGAACAACACTTTTCAAGCAAGGAATGTCATGCTAAAAGCATACAGAGATGAGGTATGGAAACTTAGGGACTCTTTCATGATTTTTGACATTTCCTATATACCTAGAGCTATGAACCATATAGCTGATTCCCTTGTTGTCTATGCTAGTATGTTCATTCCTCCTATGCCTCCTAAATTGAGCTATGAAATCCAAGTCAAGTACAGGCCATCCCTACCTGATAATGTTAAATATTGGAAAGTATTTGAGGATGATGATGAACTTAGTATATTTCTCTAGGTTGTTGATGAATTTTCTGATTTTCATATTGATCAAGAAAATATAAATGTAGAGGAATCCAAGAATCCTAAGTTGAAGGGGAAAATGGGTAAACACAATATTGTTCAGTTGCCAAGAAATCATATACCTCAGGGTCTAGTACCTCTTGAGAAGCTTTTTGACCATAATGATGTCCCCTTCAAACCTATGAAAAGGAAGAAAGACCTCACTATCCATGAGCATAATATAGGTAGCCAAAGTCATCCTAGATTCATAAATTTGTCTACTGAGTTGACTGTTGATCAGAGGTCAGAATTTTGCAGTCTTATGAAAGAATTTGATGATATATTTGCTTGGGAATACAGTGATATGAAGACATATGATACAAATATCATTCAACATAGAATTCCCCTGGAAAAGGACACCATCCCTTTCAAACAGAAGTTAAGGCCTATCAGTCCTCTCTTATTTCCTGTGATTGAGAAAGAAAGAAAAGATATCCTTGATGCTAAAATCATAATCCCACTAATGTATTCTAAATGGATTGAAAATTTGGTAATAGTGAGAAAGAAAAATTGGTGAGATCAGGTTATGTGTCGATTTTAGAAACCTTAATAAATGCTCCAAGAAAGAAAACTACCCCTTACCCAAGATGGAGCATCTATTACAAAGAGTTTCAGGAGCCAGTGTCATGTCATTTCTAGATTCCTTCTCAAGCTACAATCAAGTTTATGTACACCCTGATGATGAAGAAAAAACTTCTTTTACAACTCCTTGAGGTACCTTCATGTATGCCAGGATGCCATTTGGGCTTATGAATGTTGGGGCCACCTTTTAGAGGGCCATGGACACAGCCTTTGTGGGACGAAAGGACAAGTTTGTTCTCATATATCTTGATGACCTCACTGTATACTAAAACAGTTATGAAGAACATTCATAGCACTTAAGAAAGGTTTTTCTTAAATGTAGACAGTTCGGGATTTCTTTGAAACCAAAAAGCCTCAATTTTCTCTCAAGGAGAGCAAACTCCTAGTCCACATAGTTTCAGCAGAGGGTGTGAAGATTGATCCTGTTCAGGTTGAAGCAATTCAAAAATTATCCATACCAAGGTTAAAAAAGGATATTCAACCATTCCTCGGTAAGATAAATTTTGTCAGGAGGTTTATTCCAAATTTTTCTGAGTTAGTGAAGCACATAACTTCCATGTTGATGAAGGAATCTGAAATCAAATGGACAAAAAATGCAAGAAACTCTTTTGAATCCATCAAGCAGGTTATCATGGAAGCTGTTAACACCCAAAAAGTGTTCACTACCTCATCTACCCCATTACATGGCTCATTTGTCCATTTTCCTACCATATTTCCCTTAAAAAGGCCATAAAACCATCTAAAAAGCCTCCAAAAGGCCTAAAATGCCTCCAAAAGGCATTTTCCTCCAAAAATATCCAAAATTCCTCTAAAAATAGCAAAAATCCCCTAAAAGGGAAGAAAAAATATAAAATAATGAGGAAAAGGAGGAAAAAACCCTATACAGCTGCCCTAAACCATATGGTTTTCAAAACCATGGGCCAGCACTCCACCACTAAAAAACTATAAATAGGTGATGGAGACCCCTTATTTCACATCCACAATCATAAACACCCTTACTCTACCAAAATAAGCTCTTGAAACCCTAGCTCACCCTTGAGCTACTTTCACCTTGAGAGCCCCCTTTTGGCCCATTTCCACCATTGGAGAAAGAGAAGGAGCATGCTAGAGCTCGGAGCAGCCCTCTCGGATCACCGCAACGGGCTTCACCAACCTCCACATTGGAGGTAATATTAATATCAAAACCATTATTTACATTTTTGTTTTTATGTTTTATGCATGTTAGAGTTTCTTTTTTAGCTTTTTAATTTACACATATTGAACTGCTACTAAGGAGTCCCTTCTCCTTAGTAGGTGCTCATTCACACAAGCTAGGGGTAAAACCCTAGCCACAGTTTTGGCGACTCCGCTGTTTAGTTTTCTGCAATAGTTTCCCATTTTTTTTTCCTTTCGGCCGCCGTAGACCGCACCTTTCCCCTCTGCAGTCGCGTCCCGACCGCGTCTTCCAGGCCTTTACCTGCGATCCGACCGTGGCTATCAGAATATTTCTGGTGCCCTGCCTACGGATTCAAGTCTGTTACCTGTGATTTGACTGCGGCTAATTAGCCTGTTTGCTGTGATCTGACTGCGTCTGTCGGCCATTTTCCCACGTCCCGATCGTGACTTTCAGCCCCTTTGCTGTGACCCAGCCGCGACTGTCTGCCATTTTCCTGCGATTCTACTATGCTTTTTTCCCTATTTCCTACTGTCTAGCTGCATTTGTCGGCCAGGAAGCCGCGACTTGTCTGCGCCTATTTTCGTCAAACCCGCGGTCCAACCGCCTGATTTCGCCACAGACCCGTGGTCCTGTTTTTGAACCCAGCCCCTTTGTTGCAATATTTTCTGCATCTGCACAACCATCTATTCCTCCTGCAGCCTTACTTCCCTACAGCCTTTTCTGCAACATCATTTTTGTTCCCTTTTACAGAATCTATTTAAAATTTCAGCATTTTAATTCAGAAAATTTTGCATGTTAAAGTTGTGAGTTCAGTATTATCAATTAGAAAGTTGCCCCTTTGTGTGGCATTTCTATTTTGGGTTCATCACCTCACGAGCACAGACTCTGTCACCTAATTCAAGTGAGCCTTAAAAAACTACTTAACTCAACCAATATTCTAACCCCGCTTGGGGAACACAAAACAATCTTTGTAGTTAGGTAGGATCGGGGGGATAGGATTCCAATAACACCCCTCAGTTACTTACACTTGAGACATAGCTGTTGTCCAATTAGGGAACCAAAATCCCCTAGTACTTTTTGGCACGGTCACAACCAGTTTACCAGAGGGCCTCTCCCTTAGGAGGGTTGAAGTAGCAAGACTGGTTCCAGAGGTTTGAGTGGAATACCGCACTCCATTCAGTAACTGAAGGGCTACCTTTCGCAGTTCTCTGGATATCCCTGTATAGGGGTATTGCGGTAAAAGGACCAAACGGTAGATTCACCTTTCTGGACGTGTCATGAACGGGGTATCTTAGTTGCCATTCTTATAGGATTGACTACCTGGTATCCCTCCCGGTAGGGGGATATCTTAGCCACTTGGCTTTCCTATTCATATTGTCTGACTTGGATTTCATCACCTTGCAGAGGATATGTCTAGTTGAGGCAGAATACTTTTAGTTAAGTGTTTGCATGCTCCCTTACCTCATTTTGGTCTAGTGAGTCCACCCTTTTTTATTTTTAGGAAACCTGCTGCTTATTGGTATTCTGACCATTTCTGTTGACACTCCACCTATTGTAGCACAGCTGTTACATTGGGTGTTTTGAGTTGGTTTTTGGCCTAAGTGCCCTATTTTTTGAGCTCTCCTTCTGCACACTTGGTTGCATTAGGGTTTTTGAGATGTTTTTTACCCACCTCAACCCACAGAGATTTGACACCATCTGTCACCATTGAGTCCCCGAGACATTCTCGGCGCCTCAGGGGCGAGCCCCCACAGTACGGTTCACTTGACACCACCCGTCATCGACACAGATCATCCTCACTTGATACCACTTATCATAGATCTCGAGCCTTCTCACTTAACTCCACTCATCAGTGGCATAGGACCCCGTCACCAGATATTGACGCCCCTTATTTTACCTCTGATTCTGAGCCAGAGTCTGAGAACCCCATTTACACTGCCCCTACTAGCCCCATGGCTGGCGTGACTTCCACTCCCGTCCTGGTAGGGACCGTTGGTGGCACATCCACCACTACTACACTAGTTACCACACCTACTTTAGGTATGCCCTCCATGGGGCCCCCATCTATTGTTCCCCTCACGGCACCTATTCCCGTAGCGGGAATACCTATTCCCACTCCATCGGTGGCTCCCACTACCCATGGTGGTGTAGGACCGTCCTATACCACCTTATTTCCCCCACTTGGGGGGAACCTCCCTAACACTACCCCTCCACTTGGGGGCATTGGCCCCAGCTTGGTCCAACCCACTACTGTGTCACATCCTTCTTCCATTTTTCCATTCATGGCTAGCCTCAACCTGCCTGACCTAGCTAGATTGACCAACGACCCTATTCAACACGACCCTGCATGGCCTCACATGCCCACCAAGCTCCCCTCTGACATCCCTAAGTTCGAGGGCAAGGCAGGTGAGGACCCACAAAACCACATTATGTCCTTCCACCTATGGTGTTCCTCCAACTCCATAGTAGACAACTCTATTCGCCTCCGTCTCTTACAGCGCACCTACACTGGCTCTGCAGCCAAGTGGTATATTGAGAAACCCCACGGGACCCATGCCACCTTTGCTTCCCTTGCCTCAACCTTCCTGCAGTTCTTCCAGTTACCTGTTCGCTATGACGTAGGCATTGAGATCCTCCTATCATGCAGACAAAACACGGCTACCCACATCATGGACCACATTCATGAGTGTCGTCGACGCCGTAGCTTATGCAAGATCAAATTAGATGACCGTATCTTCCTGGATTGGTTCCTCAAATCCCTTCTTCCTGTCATTGCTAAGGATGTGGCATCCGAAAGACCCCAGTCTGAAGAAGAGGCCATCCTTAAGGCCCAACAATTTGACCTCATTTATGCCCAATCGGGTTATCTCTATACCATTATACCTGACGCCCCTCGCAGCAATTCCTCCCAGCACGATGCGCCGGGGGCATCCCACGCTACCGACGGCATCATTGGCCGTATCTCTTCGCATACTCAACCATTTTCCATAGCACGTCCTACCCCTGGCCCTGACCTTTCACAGGCTACCTCACAGTCTGGAGCGACCAACTCGTATGCTCCCATGACACATCACCACCATTCCCATGGACCCTCATGTCCACCTCAGTATTTCGGTCATGTGACTCCCGCTTACGCCAACCCGGTTGCACCTCAGCCCTATTACCACTAGCAGGCTGCACCAGCTCCTGTGCCTTCACAAGCCCAACCCGCTTATTACCCACCACAGGCAGCCCCTGCGGCAAACCCACAACCCGCTCCACATCCCTATCAACAACCCCCTCAAGTTGCTACACTTGTGCAGCCTCCACCTACATATCATCCACCGCAACCTGCTCCAGCACCTGCGCAACCTCAGAATCCACCTGCTGCCCAAGGGAAAGTTTACGCCCAACAAAACCCACAGCAAAACCAGAACAACCAATGCAACCAGGGCCAACAAAACCGCAGCCGGGGCCGAAATCATGGAAACAACCAACCTACAGACCAAGCTAGTCAACCACCTAATCCCCCCAATAATAATAATGCGGCCCCTAGTAATCAAAACCCTGATCGCCCGCCCAAGCAGGCTAAAAACCCCAATTTGCGAACAAACCATCCTTGTTCTATTTGCAGGGTCTATGGCCACTACACACATACTTGCCCACACTTGGAGCGAGCTCGGCAACTTTGGGTTGATGACGCCCACTGCCAAGGGCATGCAGCTCCTCAAGCACCACCCAACCCCCCACAACCTCAGCAGCCACCTTTGGTGCTGCAAAACCCCTTACCAAACCAAGGCATAATGAACACTCAATCCAACGAGCCAAACCAACAACAAATCACTTACGCTGAGCCTGATCAACCCATATTTGACTCAGGTACCCACCACTTGTTGATGATGTCCTCCAATGAAGTCAACCTCCAGACCCGGCGGAACCAATATGGCTCCACCTCTGAAGCCCCTCCCACCGATAAACCCACTAACACTCATCCCACTGATAAGGAGTTATGTATACCTCCACCTCCACTAGATGGCACTCCCAAAGTACCTCGTTTCCTACTTCGCTGTATCAACAATAACCCGAATGCGCGGGCTGCGTCCAACTACAACATTGTCGATGATTTAGCCCAATCTCCCGCAGACATGTCTATGTTAGAAGTCTTAAAAAACTGCCCTTCACAGCGCAAGACTTTACTCTCAGCCATTGGGGCTATCGATCCAAATGATTCAAAGTTAATGGCATTTGATTTGGACCAATCCGAACCCCACATGCCTTCCACTTTAGCGTTCCATGTTTCTGTTTCCGTTCAGAATTTTGTCATCCATTGGTGCATTATTGATGAAGGTGCCTCTACATGTGTCATGTCCACCTTCATCTGGCAGAAATTAGGATCCCCCCCTCTCCATCTGTCCACTACTGCGTTGCGAGCCTATGACGGCCGTTCGGCTCAACCACAAGGCCTATTAACTAATGTCCCCGTCCAGCTGGTTGGAAAAACCGTCCTCATCGACATCGAGTTTATTAATGCACAACTTGATTACAACCTTTTACTTGGCTGCAGCTACATGTACGCCATGCGGGCGGTTGCTTCTTCCATTTTTCATACCATGATGTTCCCCCATGAGGGACACATGGTCAAGGTCGACCAACTCACCTACTATGATCCCAATGCCCCCGCAACACCCGAAAACGTTCTCCCCATGGTTGAACAACCTGTTTAGGGTACCATCACCCCACTTGTTTCCTCTATGGGGCTCGGAGTTTACTCAAATGCACTAATGACCTCGACCTTCCAATCTATTCCACCCCCGTCACCTGACACTGATGTGTCCGACCTATGTACCCTGTTCCATCACACGCAAACTCCTACTAATCAACCACCCTTGTTGCCTAAACCCCCTTTGGTACCTAGTCACATTGGTGTTACACCCATCCATACCATTCCTTTCCTCATCCCTCCCTCAGGAGTAGTTAGTGCCCCGGTCATGGCTACCCTCAGCCTCCCTGGGTTAACCTTAGGATTACCCATTTTGGTATCTTTCGCCTCCCGTTCCCTCGCCGACACCAGATGTCGTCCTGCAACCGGTGCAACCCATTGTCACTACTAGTCAACCACCTCCCGGTGTCACTACCCCATCGTCCTCCACGAACCCTCCCCCCTCCTCTTACCAAACCAATTGGGGGCAGAGGCCCCCAACCTTACTCTACTGTCCCACCTCCCAAGACAATCAAAACCCCCCCTGTGTTTCGTGCTCCTCCCAAATGCTCGCTGTGCGATGAGTTGGGCCATGCGACTCACCAATGTCCTCAGTTACCGGCAGTACAGGCACACATGCAAATGCTTGACGACGACCCCGATATACCGGTTGTCCAACTTGATCCAACCCCTAAGCCTCGCGACAAATCCCTGCGCACTAACCACCCCTATGCCATATGCGGTATTTACGGGCATTACACACATCACTATCCCGATCTCCCCGATTACAGAGCAGCTCTCTTTGAGATAAACAATCTGGATCTTGAGACGACACCACCCACCATCGAGGAGATCCACCCCCCAGTCTCTCCCCCTTCCGGAGAGGATAATACCATTTATATGATCTCTTCCGCCACTACTCCCTCGTCAACCGATTTGACGACACAAACTTTCTGTAATGATGAGGAAATCCTCGAAGCTCTCACACAAGCCCCCTTGATCTCCTCTCCGGATTTCTCTCAGGACTTCATCCTATATGTCTCGGCATATGAGCATGCTGTGTCCGGAGTCTTGGTTCAAGAAGACACCTCACACCAAGAGCATGCCATTTACTACGTCAGCTAGACCTTGTCCAGCCCACCTCTACGTTACCCATATGAGGAGAGACTAGCCCTAGCAATGGTCTTTTCCGTCAAAAAATTGCGACACTACATTTTACTTAGTCATACCACAGTCGTCGCCGACTCTAACCCCATGGTATATCTCCTAAACCGGCGGCTCCTACAAGGTCGTGTGGCTAAATGGGTCATTATCCTCCAGGAATATGACCTCATGTTCCGCACACCTAAAAGCACTAAATCCCTTGCGCTTGCCCAGCTCATCACTGATCTCCCTTCTTTTCTCCCGGCCCCACCCATCTCCAATGAGTTACCCAACAATCACTTGTTCACTATCTCATTTGATGACCCGTGGTACGGTGATATCTTGTTATACCTACGCACGCAGAAGTTCCAACCTAAAGTCACTCGTAATGAACGTCGTCGTATCCGCCACCAGGCCTCTCGCTACCTCCTCCTAGGAGATGTCCTTTATCGACGAGGGGTCGACACAATTCTTCGTCATTTCCTTACACATGAGGAAGCTGAACATGTCCTTAATGATTGTCATAGCGGTGCCTGCGGCGGCCATTTCTCAGGGATGGCTACTGCCCAAAAAGTCATCTGCGCTGGATACTTCTGGCCCACACTTTTCACCGACTGCATCACTGCGGTCAAGAATTGCCATAACTACCAACTTTTTGCCCCCAAGGTTTGGACACCACCTGCTCCATTACACCCAGTCATCACCGTTGGTCCCTTTTGTAAGTGGGACATCGACTTCATGGAGTGTAGACCCCCATCTGCGAACGGCCATAAGTACATCATTGTCGCCGTCGATTACTTCACCAAATGGGCAGAAGCCATGCCCACCTTCAAATGTACCACTGACACTGCTGCCCATTTATTTTTCAACCATGTTATCACTCGCTTCGGGGTCCCTAAATAGTTGGTCTCAGACCATGGATCACACTTTGAATATTCCATTTGGCGTGAGTTATCCACCCTCCTCAAGTTTGAACACCAATTTTCCTCTGCTTACTACCCTCAAGGGAACGGTCAAGTAGAAGCTGTTAACAAAATCCTAAAAACTATACTCCAACGCACTGTTGACCGGCATAAGTCCAATTGGCACCATATGCTATTCCCTGCCTTATGGGCTTACCGTACCTCCACCAAGACCGCCACTGGTTTTACCCTGTTTCATTTAGTTCGCGGTGTAGAGTCTGTCCTCCCCATTGAATGTTAGATACCTGCCTTACATATCGTCGTTGAGCTTCTCCCCGATACCTCCCCCCTTGAGCAACGTCTGCTATCCCTCGAGCAAGCCGATGAAGATCATCGTGCCACTCTCCAGAACATCGAAGCTGCCAAAAACCACTCCAAAGCCGGTTATGACAAACATGTTCACCCTCGAACTTTCCACGAAAGGGACCTCATCCTCACCTATGACCAAGCCCACGACAAAACCGGTAAAGGAAAGTTTGAGTCCATGTGGCAAGGCCTTTACATTGTGTAGACTTGCCTTGGCAAGGGGGCATACATTTTAGCCGAATCTGAAGGCCACCCTTTACGCAACCCCCGTAATGGGTTGTATCTTAAACTTTTTTACCCATAACTAAAACCGCAACCTCATTGGTCCGCATTGTACAGTTTGCTCTCTTTTTTGTTTTTCACCTTCTTTACCATATTCTTACATTCATCGTTCTTTTTGCATGCCCATAGATGGACCATATTCCACCTCGTTACACTGGATTTGCTGATGGTGCAAGCTGCTAGTCTCCCAACCTGGCCTCTGCAGCATGGGTCTTATATTCCCCTTCCAACGAACTGATTCACCTTGACGGAATATGTATAGGCACAAGCTAAGGGTAAAACCCTAGCCACAGAAGCTCCTACTTTAATTAGTCCAGATTATGCCAAGGAATTCTATATTTTCTCTTTTGCTTCTGATGATACAGTGGAAGCATTTTTGTTACAGAAAGACGATGAAGGTCTTGATCACCCAAATGTTTTTTTAGGAAAAACATTGAGGTATGATGAACCAAAGTATGATCGTATCGAAAAACAAGATTATGCCCTTATTAAGTCATTGAAATCTTTCAGAATTTATATTTTACATGCAAAGTTCATTGCCTATGTCCCTTTAGCTTCTATGAAGGATGTTTTAATCCATCCTGACATTGATGGAAAGACAACAAAATGGATTGCAAAGCTGATTGAATTTGATATAGAAGTAAGGCCCACCAAGCTAGTAAAAGGCCAAGGCCTAGCTAAGCTTATGGCTGAAGAAAATTGTGATATACTAGGCATGAATTTCATTGGTATAAGTTCAGCAAGCCTGTAGACAAAGGTAGCAGCAGAAGAGCAGCATGACAGTCATCATATGGCTAAGAATTTGTCTTCATGTGAGTAGTATTCGGGTATTATTCATTTTTTCCAAAATTTAGAAGTTCCTCCTGAACTTAGCATGACTCAAGCATGATCTCCTAAGCTTATATCTATTAAATTTTGCATAATTAACAATATGCTATATTGTAAAGATCCTTCTGTTATTTTGCTGAGATTTTTAGATGAAGAAGAGTCAGTTAAACTCATGCATCAGTTCCATTCAAGCATATGTGGGGCCATCGTTACTGGAAAACTATAGCTCACAAGATTCTAAGGGATGGTTACTATTGGCATGTCCTTTTTTCTGATGTGTGTACCTTTGCGCAATCTTGTGACAAATGCCAAATATTCATAGGAAAGCAGTAGCTCAAATATTTTCCCTTGAGACCTATTGTAGTGAATGGTCCTTTCTAGCAGTGGTGTCTTGATTTCATAGGTGAGATTAATCCTTCATCCAGTGGTCAGCATAGGTGGATCCTACTAGCCACTGATTATTTTACCAAGTTGGATAGAGGCAATCCCCACAAGGAATGCCACTCATCAATTCATCATGAAATTTCTATAAGAAAACATCTTTAACATATTTGGCTTCCCAAAAAGACTAATGACTGATAATGCACCATATTTTAAATCTAGTGCATTGGTTGACATGTGTGAGTCAATGGGAATTCAATTGGTGCTTTCTACTTCCTACTACCCTCAAGGAAATGGCATTTCTGAGTCATCCAATAAGAGCCTAGTTAGAATCATCAAAAAACTATTGGAGAAAAATCAGAAGATCTGGGATTCTAAAATAAAGTTTGCGCTTTGGGCTGACAGAGTGACTCACAAAAAATCCATAGGGACTTCTCCTTTTAAATTGTTTTATGGTACTGATGCTATTTTCCCCATTTAGCTAGTTCTACTAGTAGCTGATTTATTTCAAGAGGAACAGGATGAAAAAAATGACATGGTAAGAAGAATGCTTGATTTGGTTGAGTTACAGCAAGTTAGAGAACAATTGGTGGAGAAGTCAGAACCTCACCAAAAGAAGATAAAAAATATTTTTGACAAGAAATCAAAGATGGACAATTTTTAGGTTAGAGACTGGGTTCTGAAACGGGATGCTGTCAGGAAAGACAAGGGCAAGCACGATAAATTTGATTCTATGTGGACAAGTCCTTTTGTGATAACTCAAGTGCAACAGAACAACACTTTCAAACTGCAAAGTCTGAAAGGTGAAGAAATGTTTGTTGTCCGAGTCAATGGGTGATTTCTGAAACTCTATTTCATCTAAAGCTTCAAAGCCTTGTCATTGTAAATATCATTTTTGTTTTTTGTTTTTTACAAAATAACTCCATGCCCAATGGAACACTAGAAGATAGGCTTGATTTTTGTTTTACAAGAAAGGCATTTGATCTGTGGTTCTTGGCACCTCACAGGGAGGATTCCATCCTCGAGGAGGAGCCAGATGTTATCTCCTCAAATAAATTAGAGAATTTATTTCATGTAGTGATAGGAAGTCAAAAACATTTTTTAAAATTTTAAGGCTCATTGTGAGAGATTTGGGTATGTAATGAAATCTGAAACACATTGGACATTGTTTTTCTTAAAAACAATCAAAGCTCAGGTTTCGATGGCTTAAGCGAACATCTCAATTTTTCATTAGCCACTGAAAATATTAGCTTTCGACAGCTTAAACATGAAAATTCAGGGCCATCTTAGCCACCGAATTCATAAGTAGTTTGAAGTGGTCAGTGTGTCTTGTCATATGCAAGAACCCTCAATATAGGAGCGCTATCATTTCCCACTAGCCACTGAAAAGACAAGATAAGCAGTAAATTATGATTTGGTAAGAGGTGTTTTTATAAGTTTGATGTGATCTATCTAATCCTAGACCCTCTTTACCCTACACCTGTCCTAGATCTGCGATTTCATTACTACGAGTAATGTAATTTCAGTTCATGAAACCACATTCCTTGCACTTTCTACTTTCGGCTCTTATCAACTAAGCCATTACCCTTTTCAAGTCTCAATTTCTAGCTATATCCCTCAAAATTAGGGCCTTCCCCTAATTCATTCCTCATTTATAGGTTTTTTTTCTTGCTGATCCCAATTTAGCTAATCCCGTGTTGTATTACCTTCCCCAAAGTTTGAATTTTCAAATCGCAGGTACAAAGAAGCAGTTCAGAAAATGAAGATAGGAGGACCTACCCTAAGGAAAGATCTTGGTGATATCGGTTACCTAGAATCACACCCTGAGGTATGTCAAGTGTTCAAGGATGCAAGTTGTTATAGTTTTTGTGAAAAAATCCAAGGATCTGATCAGCAAGTAGCAGAAGCTTTTGCTCTCACATTTGTTGGTAGAAAGGAAGTAATCAGCAAGGAAGAATTCCAGGTGGATGAAGATATTATAGCTTAAGTGACAGAGCTTCCAAGGACTGGGGAAAATTGCTTTAAGACCACTATTACAAAGAATGTTGAATTTAGGTCCTACCTAAAACCTGAGCACAAAAATATTGTATGGAAGAAGAACATTCTAACATCCTATCTCGAGGAGAAATGGCATCACCTATTGAAGTCAATTCTAGTTTGCATAACCTATGAGGGTAGATACAACAGGGTAATGTTGTATCATTTTAAATTAATTAATCACTTCACTGGAAGGAGCCCCTTGAATATACCTTTTTACCTCTACAAAAGCTTGACTAAGATGGTTCATCAAGTTAGAGCCAAGCCAACCGAAATTGTAGGAATATTATCTCATCATGGCTTGATCAATCTAATTGTTTATGAGCTGCTACAAAGGAGGAACATTTCCTGGGAATACTTCCTGTTATGGAATGAATTTGAAACAGAGCTATTGCCAGAGGATAAAAAGAGGTCTTCCACTCCCAGAACTGGAAAGAGGAAGAGGAGAGCCATCTCTCCAATTGCAGTTGATCAAACCTCTCCATATTCTAAAACTAAGAAGGCGAAAAGGAATCTAGATTGTAGGGAGAAGACAAAGGAACGAGAATATTCTTCACAAAACAAGAATGTCCTCAACCTTCCATACACTGATTCTGAGGATGAAAAAGAGCAAGGATTCTACCTACCAAATCAAGTTGCAGCAGGGCATGAGGATATTCCCTTGCCTACACCAAAGGATGATCAAATTCAACAAGTTGCAAAGGCTTCATCTAGCAAGCCCAAGGAATCCAGATCTTAGAAGATCAACCAGCTGCTAAGGAAGGTGTATGAATCAGAATTTCTTGAAAGGGAAATTAAAAGAAGAAATGAAAGATTAACTAAAAGAAATACTGAATTAGATTACTCTCTTCAAGAACTAAAAAGGAATTATAGTAAGCTTGAAGAAAGAAATCTTAGGTTGATGAAGGACAACACCAAGCTCTACAGGAAAATCAGACTGTCAAAGTTGCAGATAAAGTCAAACCCTTAGTCTCAACCACACAATAAGCTAGAAACCCTAGTAAAGGTAGCCATGAATCTTTATGATATAGAGACAGCCTATGATTATACCACCATCCCAAACCCTATTCAAGTTGTAGAGACACCAGAAGAATAACATTGAATCTTTAAATCATTAAGGTAAAGCGTGATGGTTGCAATTTTGGTTAAATGTTAAAATAGGATTTTTGGTGGCTTAGGAGAACACTACAACTATTAATTAGCCAACGAAAATAGAGCTTTTGGTACATAACATGATCAAATTTTTCCTCTACTAGCCACCGAAAGTGCAGACAAGGCAGAGAAGCATATTTTTACACAGATCTGACTTTTGCTGATCCAAACACCTCAAGGATGATTTATAATGCTAGACAATAATCAAGGGCATCTATATTAAGGTCCTGTTTCAGTTTTGGAGGTGCCATCAAGGTGAATAAGATCACATCTCCTACCTAATTTGGTAAAAGGTGACTTTTCTACCAAATGGCAAGTTCGAATTCTCCTTCAGTTTCTACTGCACCTGTCAAAGAGTTCGAAGATCAGGAAGATTTTTTGAGATATGGGGATTGACCATCAAAATAGGATCTTTTCTTATTTTACAGAAAATATTTTTTTAGTTGTTTATTTTTAGCAATTCCGATCCAGTTTTTCAGGATCTAGTTTAATTTTGTAAAGGCTATAAATCCTATGAGTTCTGTAGAACAAAAGGTTCAACTTTTGGAGACTTTTTCATATTTTGTAAGCTCAAGCTTATCATTTTGAGACTAATAATACAAGCTTATTTTTCCATTACTTATTCAAATATTCATCTTCTTGTCTATTCTATTACTTGCACATGAATGTCAAATTCATGTTAATTATGTTTGTCTGATGTTTGATAACTATCAACTTGTCAATGCATCCATAAACTAGAATTTGCAAGTACTTTACTTGGTTTATCTAGCCATTCATATATACTTTGTGTGTATGTTTCTGCTAGTAAATTAAGTGTTCTTCGTACATTCATTTATTTACAAATATTTGAAGAGTGATAGTTAAAAACCTTGTCAATATGGTTGTGTTTATGCATGTCTTGAGTGAGTGAGGTTTGATTGAGTCATCTAACTTTATCCATTTGAGTGAATCATTAATATAAAATTAAGTTATCGAGCATCTTCGAGTTACAGCCTAGAGGAGTTTCCTGGAGTGCTGACAGATGGCTTGGTTGGTAGCTTGATAAACCCATATGTTGGCTTGGTTGTGTCTCATGTGAATTTTTGCTATGTGTAAACCACTTTCTGTGTAATCCTAATAAACCCAACTGGAAGGATTGCTTGGCTTAGTTGGTATCCTGGTAAACCCATTTGTTGGCTTGGTTGTGACTTGCATAAACTTTGGCTATGTCTAAATCACTGCCTGTGTAAGCCTGATAAACCCATTTGTGTTGTCCTGGCTGACTTTTATTGTATCCTTGGCTATGGGGAAGTCTTCTAGTGTTCCTTATTCCTTGTGGAAATCATGCCCAACTCGG
The DNA here is from genome assembly GCA_001517045.1 of Pseudotsuga menziesii. Lineage (NCBI taxonomy): Eukaryota > Viridiplantae > Streptophyta > Pinopsida > Pinales > Pinaceae > Pseudotsuga > Pseudotsuga menziesii. The sequence goes on from LPNX011187760.1 coordinate 485,106, forward strand.
GAGTGACAGTGGTGCTGAGAGATTGATGAGCACACTGGCCTATGGTTGGGTGGAACATTTCAGTGACATAGCTGGTTGCGGGACAATATTCTGATAACAAAGATAAGTATCTCTTGTGTTTCAATCCCTGCAAGTGTACTTGTTTATAAATTAATATGAAATGATGAATGCTTGAATGAAATGTGTTGTGTTTCTGTTGTATATTTCTTCAATGATGCATCTATGTGTGTAATTACTTCAATGAATTTTCTAAGTTGTTGTGAAGATAGATCAGCCGGATTGGTGATGGCCTGGATACTTATAAATAATTTTTAGACTTAGAATATTTTCATTAGCAGATCGAAATTCTGTAGATTTAATCTTTTCGCAACTTGCAAGATGAGGGATGTGGGATGGTGAAATTTTTTTGGGAATTTTCGATCTCCGCATTTTTCCTTCTTCATTTTCCTCTCTGCAACTTGCAGGATATGGGATGCAGGCTGTGGGATACGGAAAAGTTAGTTTGCGAAATATGTTCTCCGCAATTTCCTTTCTGCACTTGCGGGATGCTGAATGTGGAAAATTAATTTTGTGAAATCTACTTTCCGCAATTGCGGGATGCAGAAACGTCGTTGGGTTAAATCTGCTTTCCACAATTTGTGGGATGCGGGATGCAAAATGCAGAAATGACTGATGGTACATTTTGATTTCCGCAACTTCTATCTCTGCAACGGTCATTCTGAATGTGGGATGCGGGATGCACAACGTGGTATGCAGGATGCAAGGTGCGAGAGTGAAATTTTGTTATGTTTTCGATTTTGCAAGTGAAGCTCTCTGCACCATTGATTTTCTGTGGAATGATTCTCCACCATTCGATATTTATGCAATTTGGGAAAGATAAAGAGTTTTACATGGTCTGGATCAAAATGTTAGTAGGGGAAATTATTTCTTGTGTATATCTTTATAAAAACAAATCGAGAATCATCGTACGAATGCAAAAACAAAGATAGGTAACTCATGTAGAATATTTTTGTCGCGTTCTCTCCTCTGGGATGGAAGGGGATGTGATAGGATTTCTATGTATTCGCTGATTGTGCATGTCGTCATACCCTAAACCTTGCTTCAATAGCTCGGGTTTTTTATTCCCCAACTCTGGATTTAGTCAGTTTAAGTGTGGTTTGTATTTTTTCGGCTACCAATAACATTGTCGAGTATCAAGGAGTGATAGGTTTACTCACCGAGGCTGCATCTCGGGACATTCATTATTTTCTAGTTTTTTTGGGCTCTCAACTAGTGGTTTGTCCCCTAAATCACGTTTACACTATCAGGAACCCTACACTTCTTTGTCTCTTTCAAAGGGTGCGTCTGTTAGAAAGGTGAGTTGATTTCATTACTTATAGGCATATTCCTAGGTCTGATAATATGATTGTTGATTCATTGGAAAATTTCATTTTAGACTGGCATATTCCTATTCATAACTTGTTAAAATAAGCATGGTTAATCATAAAATAAAATAAACAGTAAAGAGACATGTAAATCTCATGTAAATAAAATAATCCATTTGAAACCACATGTAAACACCGGAATCAAGTCTGTATATGTGTGTGTGTGTGAGTGTGTATAAAAAGTGTTTTTACAAAAAATATGGTCATGAGACCTCATCTGAAGCACTGTGGCTTTTAGGAATACAAAATGATACAAAAATCCTGAAGCTAGCTATGCTTTCAGGGATATATCGTGAATACCACTCTAATGGTGCTCGTGGTAGCACATAATGGCCCTTATGACCCTGCATAGCAAGTGATTGAAACCTCTTGACACTCTTACTGTATGCCTCTGAAACCTCCTAGGGAGGTCATCAATAGCAGTATCCAGGATATATAGGGTTAGCCGATCTAGGTTCTCCTCTAGATTTGTGAGCTAATCATCACCTCGATGAACAAAATGATCTCCTACTCATCTATCCATCAAAGAAGATCCTCCATCCATGCATTACAAACATCTGCATGTAAAAAATTCAAGCCTTGTTATCATACATAAAAATCATAAAAAAAATATAAAAATACAATCAACATCTTATGTCTTTCTTCTTACCAATGTCACCCCACTATGCACCAGGTGGTAGTGGGAGGTCAGGATCACCTCTGAAGTTAGTCCCTACATACGCATAATCCTCAATAATAAGGATCTAATCACTCAACCATCGAAAAAATGCAGCCTCAAACATCACCTTGGCCCTGCCACCTCCTATGCAATCCATAATCTCCACCCACCACAACATGCGGGGGTCTCGAGCCTTGATCTTAGTAAATACTACCTAGGGTATCATAAGAGGCACCCTCTCAAAAAAGAAGCATGCTAATATGCTCCCATGCCAAAACTATTTCAACTCTCCTTACTGACATTTTGTCAGTTGATCATTGAATACAGGTAATAGTGCCTCATCCCAGTTAAGACAATAGGTGCCATGGCCTCCAGGGAATACAACATATGTTCCCGATATGCCTAGTGGTGCCCTTGGATCGCTTCCACCCTCTGCATAGTAAATAAAACTGTCTGTAGTGGAAGGTCCATCACAGCCTTGATAGGAATCTTCTTACCTAACATTTTTGTACCTGGGAGACAACGGAGATCTATGAGCTCCTGTATAGTGATTTCCCCACCTCAAGAACTAGTCAGAGAGATAGGAGCCCCTCATCTTGACAGACCTATCAGAAAGTATATGTCTTCTACCTCTATGGTCACAATTTGAGGTCCTACCTCAAAGTACTGTTGCTTTGGATTCCACATCCGTACTATATATTCTATTAAGAGGGCATGTGAGACCATACTAGGAGTATGCAAGAACCTCAGGAGGACACAGCCTCGTAGGGAAGCCATGCAAACTGCATTTCTTGCAGCATAAGCATCGTCATCATCATGTTGTCTTTCTTTCCAGATTACCATTTTTTGACCAAGTGAACCTGCCAAAAATCATCAATGAGTTAATTAGAAACACATTTTACCATTAAAGATGCTCAAAATATTTTTATGTGGCTAGGGAAACCATTTTTGGAAGCTCACGGCTAGAACTGCCTCTGTCCAGTTAAGACAAAGCGGTGCCATCACCTGAGTTGAACTAAAAAAACACAACCTTTATTGGGTGTCGCCTTTCCCATTAAGGCCAAGTGTAGTGCTCGCCATTTCTCTTTTAGGTTTGTCTATTGGGCTCAAAAACTCATCAAAATAAAAAAATTGGAAACCATGAAAAGAAAGAGAAGGCTTCAAGCTTTTACATGGACCTGATGATGTGAAAAAGGATGGTGGACAGCTTTGTAATCTCCGATTGAAATTTGCACTACAAATCTCCCAAACTACTCTCCAAGGTATGGTAAATGGTAAAATGACTTGTTTTTACTATTTACTCAGCTTTTATGATATATATATTTTAGGGTTTTTTGTAATATTTTAATGTTTTAAAATCATTTTATCAAAATTACCCTTTTATATAGTTTATAAAAGTCATTTAAGTCATATTTTGGGATCACTAATAGCCTTTTAAGAGTTTTACAGGGACAAAAAATAATCAGTTTATCTATGGGGAAGTTTGGTTTTTTACTTTTTTTGTACTTTTGAAACCCGGAAAGGTCCATGAGCATTTGTTTCAGCACTTTGTTCATGCTCCCAAAACCTAGTATCAAAGTTTCGAGTCTTGTTCTAATTCTTTTCAGACTCGTAAAACCATTTTATCGCACAAAAGGAACCTATTGGAGTCTTCTTTAAACTCTTTTCAAACTCCCTAAATGTTAAAATATTGTCAAGTACATGTCTTCTTCATACTCATAAAAGTATTTGAAGAGTCGTCTTTTTGACAATATTTTATCTCTTTTTCGGTTCGGGAATGACTATTTTAAGAAAAAGGATCCCTTTGGAGTCTTGTTCTATATTCTTTCAGACTCTCTAAACATTAATGATGCTGAGTTTACTTTCAATGGACTCATTAAACTAAACACTGAGAGACCCTCTTTTGGGAACAAAACCCTCCTTTCTCAAGTTCATAAAACATCTGAGTTTGGACTAATCTAAAGGACGAGCTAAAACGAGTGTTTGTTATCCTCTTTGAACTCATAAAATTGAAAAGAGGCACTCATCAATCATGATGGGGAAATTAAGGGAAGGGAATCAATTCATTTTGCAAATAATATGGCAGTTTGTCATCACCTTTGAACATGGAACTAAGTCTACATTTCATTCATTCAATTGGATAAATGAGCTTATCTCTGAATCGATCCACTTTCATGATTCATGTCACTCCTTTGAGTCTTTCAAAGAATGCGTTGTCCATTGTTGTATTGTTTTCCGCTTTGTCGATTCAATGCTGCCAAGTCTTGTGTCTTGCCACCCAATGTTCAAAGGGAAGTTGAAATTTTACCTCTGCAATCAAAATAGCCTTGGTGTCAGTACATTTTGAGTCACTCCTATGGTTACATTATCTACAACATCCCAAAACTCTATTCCAAGTTTTGTGTCATCGATGTGGGATTCATCATGGCCCTCCTTCAACGGGACTATTCATGTCAACATAAAATCATCATCTGGGAATTATTCTTAGAAACAAGTTTAGTACCTTGAGATATTTATGCCTCAATGACAGATTCTCTTGCTTTTGACATGTTACGACCTAAGTTGTACTTAGTCAGTGTTATCAAGTGAGCCTGGTGAACCAGACAAAGATGGTTTGTTCGGACTTCAGAAGACCTTCAGAATTTCTTTTGGGAAGTGTTCTTTTTATCTACCACGTGTTCATACCCCCTTGGGGGAGTTGTAATAAAATGTTCTAGCATGGTAGTGTCTATAAAAGACTCAGTCTCTTGGAATTTATTTGTCAATCCGATCAACCAAGAGTGTTTTTCACCTTGGTTATTATTGGTTGTTGAATAAACAACTAATAATTTCTTAGTTTTTCACTCAATACCTCCAAAGTTGGGGTGCTCGGCTTGGTATTTAGGCCTATTGAGGTTATTAGAGTCTTTGTGTCAATTTATAAACATGCTAGGCATTATGGTCGAGTCATATGAACATGTGCCAACTCCCCCTAGGTTTTTTTTTGTTAATTGTTAATTTTAAATTTTCCACAAAACTTAGGCTATTTTTTAATGGTCTAATTGGAAAATTGGTTTTGTAATAAAAGTGGGTTAAAAAATCAATTTCAGTCATGGGGTGCTCATTTTCTAACTCAGACCACCCAATAAACCCATAAACCCACTCTTCCTAAGTTTTGAGTGATTTTCCAATCACTCAGGTCAAAAACCCTAAAAATCAAAAATTGATTATTTTAATTGATAAATTAATAAAATAATGGAGAAAATCCAAATTCCTAAATCAATAGGATTTGCTCTGATTTGACTAAAATCAGTCTCATCATATTTGGATTGCCTAGAGATGACCATGCCTTGATTGAAGGAGTTGATCTGGACTGAAGAGGGAATGCACGACAGCATGCATCCTTGGGATCTGCACCCTCTCTCTCCTCCACATGTGTGGGATCATCTGGATGTGGTTTGGTTGATGTTTTAGTTAACCGATTGATGTGTCAGTCCAATCAGCACTCCGATTGTCAGTTACACTTAGTTAGACTCATATCAAAGTCAGTTAGACTCAAATCAAGCTCAGCTTGACTCCTCATGTAGCTGCAGTCCCTCTCTCCTTGGGAATTACGCCCCCTCTAGGCTAGGGTTGTAGTTTTTTCTATAAATAAAGCATAGTTTCCTCCTTTCCAAGATAGTTATTTGGATTGAAGAGTTGTTTCTATTGTAATGTTTCTATATTTTTCATTGTGAATAGAGAAAATATTTGGAGGCTAGATGGTGTAAGGAATTCAGTTGGATGAATAATGTTGCTCATGCTGGAGGTAACCTGTATTTGGTGCATTTTTATTCTTATTTGATTTGTGAATCTAACCTTTCTTCCTATGTATGTAAAGATCAAGATCTAGCATTTTCATTAAGTTTATTATCATGCCGCTCTAGTCTTTTGTATGTATATCATTGGATCTCACAAATCTATTTGCAAGTGTTATGTGTGCTAGTTACAGGTTTTTGTGGAGAAGGTATTGAACAAGTTTTTTCTTCATCATCTTCACTTTTTCATGCTACATAGTCCAACTGCTTCCATCAAGAGCTCTCCGGTTGATCTTCACAGCTACAAGCTTGCCTTCTTCTCTTTCTCCTCTTAAAATCTAAAATCTACTTGGTTACTTGGTTCATATCTTTGATTTGTTTAGATCTATCATCTTAGAGTGAAATTTAACATAGAGCTATCTTCTTAAATCTCATAATCTATATCTTGTTCTTAAAAAAGGTTTCATACGCATTCTAGATCTAGCTTTAGGGAAATCGTCTTTTTTGCATGGCATTTTAAAGAAAAATTGTAGCTTGCATGCATTAGATTTCTCTTTTGTAATTTAAAATATAAATCCAGCAATCAGTGCACATCATATTGGCTTCCCAAAATGAAATCCAGATCCTAAGGAAGGCTTGCTTTCCTTGGTTCCTTTTTTCACCTATTTTTTAAACTAGTTTTAACTTAGTTGTTTTCGGTTAAAAGTGTGTTGACCCAAAGGTACTTTCAAAGTGATTTTGGGAATATTTAAGTTTAAGAATCTTGCTGGTTTTTATCAGGTATAACAGAAAAGAGGAGGAGGTGTTGTTCGCAAAGTGACTTTTGGGCCATCCAAAACCCCCCAAGGGTCTCCCCATTTTCCGAAATCTTTAATTTTTGCACTTTGTAATATCTTGGGTTCATTATGTATAATAACCCAGAGGAATTATATCCATTTGCTGATATTTTAACCACTGCTAATAAAAAATAGTTTTGAATAAGCTCTGTTAAAACTCCGTTTGAAACAGTCAATTTAGAGGCTCGACAGAGTTCAAGGAGGATTCCATTTCTTTAAAAGCATTATGTGAACACCCTTCAAGTTATCAGGGGTGCATGGTCCACATTTTAAATCCATCAGATGATGAAGAGAGATCAATATATGGTGATAGACTCTCCCGGAGGTAAATGCTCACGGCAACAGGGACGATAGAGACAGGCGTCATAACCCAGCGATCCGGGATCACAAGGAAGAAGAGAAATGATAGATCCTAAGTTTTCACCCAAGATGCATGAGAAAGATCAAAGTTTGGATTTAGTTGAGTCCATTAAACCAAGGAAACATATGGAAGGCCAAGATCATGACAAAGGCCGATCAACAACCCAAAAAAGTTTCGCTAAGCAAACATGATGGATGGAAGGAGATTTTCCAAATCGTGAAATGGTTAAATGCCAAAAAAGTTCAATGGTAGAGATGAAATCAAAAGAAGATCTACGGTCCCAACCGATTTCACAAATCACACTTGTGCAGATAAATTTGCAATTTCAAATCACGAAAATTGGTACCGGCCACGAACATCGACAGTCACGACAAAGAAGGGAATGGATATACGGTCAAGGTTCTTTTCATAATCTGAACCATCACAGACAATGTCATGATCCTGATTCGCAAAGAGGTGGTAGGACCCACTCGGATCGATGGCTGCATGAAGGGGTCGATCCTGATAGACGGGTAAGAACACGTCACGATCCAAAGATGCTCGTTATATCAAAAAAGGTGAAATTGGTGGTTGAGGTAAAGAAATGTGGATGGTGGATGTGAAAGGTTCAACCCCAAATTGGAGGGCTAAGGAGGCCTCCATGCTGTAGGTATCATATCCAGTGCGGAGATGACAGGGGAAAGGATGTTCATACATGTAATCCACCTCTTGGTAGATGGATTGATATCCCCAAACATTGTCTTTGATAAACCTGAGGCAAAGGTACCATCCAATAACGCTAACTTCTTTGACTCCATAGGTCCGGCACGTGGTTCAGTGGGAAAAAACAGTGGGGAAACAGGGAGTGTAGGTTTTCAAATGATGAATCAAACATCTACACAAAGTTAAGAAAGCCGCGAACTGAATGTGCTCAGCACCACCATCATAGCGAATGAAAGGTCAAATCCATAGTCCTTGAAACCATCTTGGAAAACATGCGAGAATTTCTTAGAATCTTATCCATATCAGATAATATAATTGAAGATTAGAAGGAGAGATCCCCACCCTGGCGTCACACATGCTACTATCACATCATCCGGTATTCAATATTATGGCCATCTCCAACCATCTCGGCTTGCCCTACATAGCTCCATCTTCTGAAGTTGTCAAGGTAAGGAAATGTACAGGTGGTGAGAGGTAAAGGTTGGAACCCAAGAAGTGTTGAGTCCCTTCGTAGATAGCCATGGTTGTGTGGTTTGAGAATTTAGTTCGACAAGGGGTATTGATGGTTGGCGAACATGAAATTGTGTTTCTTCGTCGTCCTAGTTATCTACACTAGGAAATCGTCAACCACTGGGGCACAGATGTTAAACACCTAAGGAGGTTAAATTGTTTCCACAAATCCATACCCTCATATGCGCGATGCATGGGTTTTTACATCCTGAAGACATTTCTTTGACACCTCCAGTGGCTATCACGATCTCCAAAGTCCCAACTCACAATGGTGGCAAAGTTGTTGGAGTGAAAGCTCAGTCTGGGATAGTGGAGGTTTGAAGCCTTCATCACCTCCCTTATGATATCCACTTAACGACCTTGCCACAGACGAGGAGGATGTCAAACACACACCCAGCTACATGTCCTGTGATAAAACCCTCCTCATAGAGAGGAGAGAGCAGTGCAAGGATGATAAGTCTCTTAAGACGTATATCATCATCAAGTGCATGGCCACCCTTTTTCTGGTTCCCTTCTATAACCGTGCTACCAGACGAAGGAAGGGCTAGGAAAATGTCAGGCACTAGGGCGCAGAACTTCTTGTCATCCTTTGAGCAACGGGGTCTGAAATAAATAGGCCGGTCATAGGAGGCAGAAAAGCATGTCTAAAAATGGCTTGAGTCGAAAACTAGCCATCAGTTGGAAATGTAAGGATTGCTTTCACATACCAGGATAAAGAAAACCCTGCGTTGTTAGTCCATGTGCTACAACTCCATAATTTTTATTCATATTTGTAAATCATGGCAATAGTTCCACTCTCTATACCTTTAATGCATGATTGTGACTGGAAACAGTTTCTTAGGTTTGTTTCATAGAGTAATATCAACACTGAAGTATTATAAATGCAATCCTGATAGGGGTAAAAGGAGTTAGCTAGAGGGTTAGGAAACCTTCAAGGGTTGAGGCTCTCTGTTGTAAAATAAGATCCGGTGCCTATGTTATGAATAAAATTACATAGGAAGAGTTGTTTCTTAAGACAAATATTTATGTGTCGTTTCTTATTTCAGTATGTAATTTCTTTACGTGAAATGTACATCCTGTCTTCATTCTAGTTCGTTGATTTATTTCATGTTTGTAACTGAGTGTACAACAGTTTGGAATTTATACATGCTATGCTCCACCTATTGTTTCAAACATTTATCAAGTTTTCTTCTAAAGTCACGTGGAATTCATCTTGCTGGTGCTCTGCGTGATGGGTTGTTCTCTCTTGTCCCCTAACCTCCTGCTAAATATCTCCTGATTATGAGATCAATGACTACCTTGCCTCTGTTTTCAACTCCATGCCATTCTTTTCCTCCTACAAATGTTCCCTACTCAGGTTTTCGAGTCCATTGCTAATGGTCCCTTTCCCCGATAATCCCACCTACATCTCTCATTAATATACTTTGTCCCATTTCAAGAGTCTAGCCTCTTGACCATCCTTGATCGAATATCTTACATGGAGTAAATCTGAAGATAAGCGAGAGATCCTTCTCTGACTGCACAAGGCTGGAGGCGTAGTCTAAAGTGGTTCTCTTGCTACCCAAGAGCGGGCCTTCCTTCAGCCTTTGGGCTCAATCCTAGTGCTAACAAACTAGCACCATTGCCAGGGATGAGGTTGAAGATCATCCCTAGGAAAATGACATGGTTTTATATCTGGTTGTTGATGGTGAACAATGATCAGACATCAAGAACGTTGAGCACTTTTCACCTAGTGACTCCACTCTTGAAGGGTTCAGACTTTAGTGACTCCGCTGGTGGTACAACCCAGAAATCAAATGGTCAAAAGAAAGACGGGCAGGCTCCGTCCAAAAAAATGAACCCATTTCAAGGCTCGAGAATGCATGGTGAAAGGTTAATATACTCAAGTCTACCTTTCTTCCAAGAAGCTTTGTCTTATCTTGTAGGTTTGTTCTTATCCCTCCCTAGATTTATCAAAACATCCTTCTATGGTTCATTTGATTCTGAAAAGAGCTATGAATATATTCTTGTTTATCCTTATTTACAAATCGAAAGCATTGTGTTGTCTTGTACATCTGGCTTCAAGCTATATTTTTCTCCAGAGGCCCACGGCGTCAAAGGTCGCCCCTGTGAAATTCATGAAACATCGGGTGATAGCATAACTATTTCGCCTAACCTGGTCTCTCCCATTTCTCCAAGCCGCTACCACTGCTTCCCATCCTCCATGATTTTCCCACGAAACATTACAAGTACCTCCGCAAATTTGACGGAGAACCCAAAGGCTTCACCGTTGAGAAACATTTACAAACCTTTGAACATTTCTATGACCTTTTCTAGATAGAACATGATGATGTCTACATGAGGGCTTTCACCCAGTCCTTGCAAGGAGATGCTAAAGAATGGTTCAAGCACTTGCAGCCTAAGTCCATCAATACTTGGGAAGAGTTTTCTTGCACCTTCTTAAAGTTTTGGGATAGGAGAAGGCCACTGGATCAAATAATTTTAGAATTTTATTCCTTGAAGAGACATGAGGGTGAGGCCTTATCTAGTTTTAATATAATATTCATAAGATTTTATTATAACATGCCTAAGGAGGTCCAACCTCTTGAGAACGCTGCTAAAATTTATTATGCAGCCACCTTTCCTCCTGAGCTATCCCTGCTTCTTTTGGAAAGAAAATCAACCACTCTGCAACATATGTTTACTGATTGTTTGGAGGTTGAGGAAAACCTTAAGATGTCAAAAAGCTTATCAAGCCAGGGAAGTGGTGGTGAAATAAGAGATACATAAAAATTGGTTGGGCCCTACAAGTAGAATGGGAGAGTCCTCGTCTCGCTAAAGCCCTCTCCTGGTATACAGAAAGATGACCGGCCTGATATAGGAACATATGGTCCTGCAGTCCTGTTCTCTAAAGATTGCGACCTGCGCCACCCTGGGTCTGTACAAGACGATTTTAAGAAGGAATTTGGTGTGCCTGTTTATGACAAATATGAGGAAGAATACCTGCAGGCCCTACCTGAGAAGTTGGCCATTGAACTAGGACCTGCTGATGGAGAGGACCAAGATGTTATCCGAAGTTGGGAGGTTAAAGGAGAAAAGGGTGATAAGGGAACTAAAGGTGATAACCTACCCTTGTGTTATGCCTCTTTTGAATTAGTACAACACATGATTAGAGCCTCTAAGAAAAAACAGAAAGAAGGGGAGATGGTGCAGTCCAGTTTCCTGTATGTAAGTGCAGATAATAAAAAGAAACTGCCATGCAATCCCTCTCCAGCTACGAATAAGTCAAGAATTTATTCTAAGGTGTCGAGCCACAGAGAGGGATGCAGCAGCCCTCAAATAATTACATTTTCTGATGTTTCTCCTTCAGGAGTACCACCTCACACAGGAGGAATATGCCTACTCAGTTCCATTGGAGAAGCGTGGGACCTCCCTCTTGAGGCACATCAAGCTCTTGTTGCAGAAATTTTGGGTGAAAAAGGGGATGTTTCATTGAAGAAAGATTCTGTGGGCCCTCTTCTACAATATTTTGGCTATCAGTCTGACAAATCACTAGAAGAAGGGAGTTCCGGACAGCTTTCCCACGAGCAAAAAACAGAGTACGTTGGAGGTTGTCATGTTTTCTATGACCCCATAGCAGGGTACATGGAAGGGCTAGGTAAGGTGATGACTGGTTACATTGATACTTTAGAGAGTTGTCTATTTGTCATTACCCTATCCCATTATCTATTTCATTTCTGTCCATCAAGCACAAAAAAAGAACAAAACTATTGGGCAAGCTGCTTGATTGGCTTCATTGGAAGTCTGATTTCACTTAATTGGACTTGTGCACTAAATTAGTTTGGGTAGGTAGGAACAAATCAGCTCAGAAATCATCGAGCATTTCCTTCATTTCTATTTTAGTTTTTTTCATTTTCAATTGCAAGCACAGGTTTTGCAGTCAAGAACATCGTTTACGGGAGTGGCGTGAATTTGTTGAAGCAGTAGCTCAGAGCAGAATGGAGATTTTGAAGAAAGATTGAATACAGCCCAATGGATTTGGCACTTGGTCTATGGCGGTTCTTTTCTACCTCACTGGGAGGATAGCATCCCTCATAAAGCCAGCTATTAACACTCTGTTTGAAACAGTCGATTTAGAGGCTCGACAAAGTTCAAGGAGGATTCCATTCCTTTAAAAGCATTATGCGAACACCTTTCAGGTTATTAGGGGCTCATGGTCCACATTTTACAACCATCAGATGATGAAGAGAGATCAATATATAGTGATAGACTCTCCTGGAGGTAAAAGCTTACGGTAGCAGGGACGATAGAGACAGGTGTCATAACCCAGTGATCCGGGATCACAAAGAAGAGGAGCAACGATAGATCGTAACTTTTGGCCCAAGACGCATGAGAACAGACAAATGTTGGCTTTAGCTGAGTCTGTTAAAGCAGGAAAACATATGGAAGGCCAAGATCAAGACAAATCCGGATCAATGACCCAAAAAAGTTTCGTTAAGAAAACATGCTCGAGGGAAGGAGCTTTTCCAAATCGTGAAATGGTTAAAAGCCAAAAAAGTTTGATGGCAAAGATGAAATCAGAAGCAAATCTACGGTCCCAACTAATTTCACAAATTAGACTTGTGCATATAAAGTCATGATTTCAAATACCTAAAAGTGGTACCAGCTGCGAAAATTGATGGTCATGACAAAGAAGGGAATGGATCTATGGTCAAGGTTCTTTTCACAATCCTAACCAGCACAGACACTGTCATGATCCTGATTTGCAAAGAGGTGGTAGGACCCACTCGGATTGACAATTACATGAAGGGGTCGATCACAATAGATGGGTAAGAACACGTCACGATCCAAAGATGCCTGTTGTATCAAGAAATTTGAAATTGGTGGTCGAGGTAAAGAAACATGGACGGTGGATGTGAAAGGTTCCCCCCCAAATTGGAGGGCTAATGAGGCCTCCACCCTGTAGGTATCATTTCCTCAGAGATGACAAGGGAAGGGATGATCATATGTGTAATCCACCTCTTGGCAGATGGATTGATACCCCCAAACACCATCTTTGATAAACTTGAGGTGAAGGTCCCGTCCAATAACGCTAACTTCCCCGACTCCATAGGTTTGGCATGTGGTTCATGTGGGAAAAAAATAGTGGGGAAACAAGGAATGCAGGTTTTGAAATGACAAATCAAACATCTACACAAAGTTAAGAAAGCTGCAAACTAAATCCGCTCAGTGCCACTATCACAGCGAATGAAAGGTCAAATCCACAGTCCTTGAAACCAGCTTGGCAGCCACGTAGGAATTGCTTAGAATCTTGTCCATATCAGATAATATAATTAAACATTAGAAGGAGAGATCCCCACCCTGGTGTCACACATGCTACTGTCATGCTGAGCGGTATTCAATATTATGCCCATCTCCAAGCCATCTCGGCTTGCCCTACATAGCTCCATATTCTAAAGTTGTCGAGGTATGGAAATGTCTAGGTGGTGAGAGGTAAAGGTTGGACCCCAAGAAGTGTTGAGTCCCTTTGTAGATAGCCATGGCTGTGTGGTTTGAGAAGTTAGTTAGACAAGGGGTATTGATGGTTGGAGAACATGAAATTGTGTTTCTTCATCGTCTTGGTTATCTGCACCAGGAAATCATCAAACACCGAGGCACAGATGTTAAACACCTAATGAGGTTCAACTTTTTCCACACATCAATACCCTCAGATGCGTGGTGCATGGGTTTTTACATCCCGAAGGAATTTCTCCGATGCCTCCAGTGGCTGTCACGACCTCTGAAGTCCCAACTCACACTGGTGACAGAGTTGTTGGAGTGAAGGCTCAGTCTAGGATAGTGGAATTCCGAAGCCTTCATCACCACCCTTATGATCTCCACTTAACGACCTTGCCACAAACGAGGAGGATGTCAAACACACACCTAGATACGTGGCATGTGATAAAACCCTTCTCATAGGGAGGATAGACCAGTACAAGGATGATAAGTCTCTTAATATGTTTATCATCATCAAGTGCATGGCCACCCTTTTTCTGGTTCCCTCCTATAACCATGCTACCAGACGAAGGAAGGGCTGGGAAAATGTCAAGCACCAGGGTGCAAACCTTCTTGTCAGCCTTTGAGCGACGGGGTCTGAAAGAAAGAGGCCGTTCAAAGGAGGCAAAAAATCATGTCTGAAACAGCCCGAGTTGGAAACTAACCATTAGCAGGAAGTGTAAGGATTGCTTTCACATACCAGGATAAAGAAAACCCTACGCTGTTAGTCCACACGATACAGCTCCATAATGTTTGTTCATATTTGTAAATCGTGGCAATAGTTCCACTCTCTATACTGTTAATGCATGATTATGACTAGAAATAGTTTCTTAGAGTTGTTTCAGAGAATAATCTCGGCACTGAAGTATTATAAATGCAATCCCTATATGGGGAAAAGGAGTTAGCTGGAGGGTTGGGAAACCTTCAAGGGCTGAGGCTCTCTGTTGTAAAATAAGATCTGGTGCCTGTGTTATGAATAAAATTCCAGAGGAAGAGTTATTTCTTAAGACGAAGATTTATGTGTCATTGCTTCTTTCAATATGTATTTTCTTTATGTGAAATGTACATCCTGTCTTCATTCCAATTCGTTGATTTCTTTCATGTCTGTAACTGAGTGTATAACAGTTTGGAATTCATACATGCTATGCTCCACCTGTTGTTTCAGATATTTATCAAGTTTTATTCTAAATAAACATGGAATTCATCTTGCTGGTGCTCCATGTGATGGGATTTTTTCTCTCATCCCCTAACCACCTGCTAAATATCTCCTAATTGCAAGATCGATGGCTACCTTTCCTCTGTTTGCAACTCCACGCCATTCTTTTCCTCCTCCAAATGTTCCCTACTCAGGTTTTTGACTCCATTTCCAATGGTCCCTTGCCCTGATAATCCCACTTGAATCTCACATTAATATACTTTGTCCCATTTCAGGATTCTGGCCTCCTAACCATCCTTGATCAAATATCTTACGCGGAGTAAATCTGAAGACAAGCGACAGATCCCTCTCTGACTGTGCAAGGCTGGAGGCGCAATCTAAAGCAGTTTTGCTGTTACCTAGGAGCGAGCCTTCCTTCATCCTTCTGGCTCAATCCCGGTGCTAACAGGATCTTTCGAGCCCATTCCCCATCCCCCTAGGGGGATTCACGTCCTTTTTTCGTTTTTTGTGTTTTTCCTATTTTTTTCTCTAAGTTAGTTTTATTTATGCAAAATAGTGTACTTTGATTAATTCAATCATATATTCCATATTATAAAGTCAAAGTAGCTTTAATACTTACCCCACGAATCCTGATTGAACCAAAAGGTGAAACAGGATCGTGGTATATTTAATTAGAGAACCTTGTTAGTAGGAATATTTCACCTTCTACAGATAGTAAGGTGTTCCACTGGTCTGAATGGTTCAGATCCAGAACAAATGAATGACAAAGGTTGAAGACCCTCGCTGGACACCGTAGATACCTAGAATGTGATGCTTCAATAGTAACCCTGTGTACCTGCAATCAGATTAAACATGCAAACACATCAAAGCTACCAGAATATAATCTATTGATCCATGTTAGTGACTAAGGAATCTAACAACATATACATGTGAAATCAAACAACAACAGTAATGTGGGACGAAAATCAGCATTGCATTAAGATAAAATGGAGAAGTTTACAACCAATTAAGCCTTAGTGTTGACATGCATCTCCATGAAACCAAACACTTTCATCCCCATAAGATCCAACTGTGCTCTCTATGCTCTTCAATGGCTTGGGCCAAGTGATCAATCCAATAGCATAACAATACCTTAATAGTTCCCCCCTAAACCATGGACATGAGCTCATATTTATAAGGCTCAGTGGATAAAGATGGTTGAGATATTTGTGGATGAGGTGGCCTCTAAGATCCTAGGATGGGAGATCTCGAGCTCAACTGACCCACAATTATAGGGATAAGGGAGGACATGAGGCTCATGATATAGAAGCCTCAAGAAAATTCTCTTTTTTCCCATTTTACCCAAGGTATCGCTTTTCTCCTTCTATGACAGAGCGATTCAGGTAAGGAATTCTTATGGACTAAGGGCCATAAGTGATGGAACCGCTTATGGATAATAAGGTACAGGCGATGCAAGCAAGGTACCACTCATGGATAAAGGGGAAAGCACGGTGCTAAGTCTTTTTATGAAATATTGACAATCAATATGGGTTTCCACTCCAAGTGCTAGGATCAAGGACAAATAGGTATGTCAAAGGTCTTATCACATGATGATGACAGGATTTTAGTATAACAGGATGCCCCCCAAATCATGAGTCTTAAAGGGATACGATAAACGAGAGCTTTAAGAGAACAAGTCGTCATTATGAGGTGAAAATGTTGGCTCGATCGGAGCATGTCGTCAAGTATGCATCTATAGTACATCAATGTTTTGACTCATAGACATAAGTAACCAACTCATGGCTGTAGACCAATACAAGGCAGATCCATGGAAGGAATAAACAAGCATGGCTACTAGAATACAGTGTAGATCCATGTGATAGAGGACTCAAACTTGGACATAGCTACCAAACATACAATGTAGATCTATGTCATATAGATGCAAATTTGAGCATAGCCATGACCATACAAATGTGAATCCATGCTAGATATACAAAACTCCATCGCAACCTGGGGGAAAAGAAATGAGCGCTTTTAAACAAATTCCCAGGGTCTTCGTCTTGTCTTCCACAAAGTACAATTCTATCCATGTGATTACAATGATATGAATTCGAAAATGGTAGAAACCACTTGATTACTAGTCAATGATGTGAACCATTAACAAGTGCGAGGGAGATCACCATTAATGTCAATGATTCCCAAGGTACTCCAGTACAATCTATTGAGTATGAATATATTTCCTGATGTCGAACACCCAATCGATTCTATCGATCAAAGGTCAATGATGTGAACCTATGTCGAGAGTGAGAGAATGTGTCATTAAGGCATACAGATCTCAAGGTACCAAATATTGTTTCTAAGACTATTTCCCGGATGATGAGCTAATGTCGATGGGAATAGTCTCATCAAAGGAGGGCCATGATGAGTCCCACATCGACGACATGAAACTTGGAAGGTAAAAATGAAACAGATCCCCTTCCCTTGATTCAAGTCTTCACTTTAGTGTTAGAACTTGAACCTTCTTTTCAGCTGCCCGATTCTTGTTCTTCCTGCCCCCTTGGTGAACATTTTCACATTAGTAACCAGGATTTTAGGTTGGGTATGGAAGAAGAATCATCAGATGAAATGAAGCTTGGGGGTATGTTGAGCTGCTGGGGAAGGTAAAAATTGATAGATTGAGAGTGAGAAAGAGCATAAAAGGTCGAAAATAATTCAAATCTAGATAGATCTGGAAGTTTCAAACCAAAATCCACTGAGTTAGATAGCAGATCTGACTGGAGAGAGTTGGAGAAGAAGCCTGGATTTTGACAAGAGTTAAATAACTGAGGAAGATCAGATCAACTGATACATATATTCATTCCCCAGTGGAGTCGCCGGATTTGTTAGCAGGAATATTTCACCTTCTGCGGACAGTAAGGTGTTCCACTAGTCTGAATGGTTCAGATCCAGAACAAATGAACGACAAAGGTTGAAGACCCTCCCTGGACATCGTAGATACATGGAATGATGTGAATGTAGTAACCATAAGACTCACTCAAAAATACTGACACAAAAGACTATGTAGACTATAGAGGTAAAACTTCTTCAAATTCCCTTTGAACATCGGGCGGCACGACAAAAATACTTGGCAGCATGATTGAACGAGACAAACACACAATGCAACAGTGGACAATGCATTCTTTTGAAAGACTCAAAGGAGTGACATGACTCATGAAAGTGGATCATCGCGGAGATCAGTTGAATACCCAATTGACTTACATGATGTGTAGATAAGTGCCATGTTTAAAGGTAACGGCAAACAACTTCCATTATTTACAAAATGATTCCCTTCCCATTTCCCCCATCATGGTTGATGAGTGCCTCTTTTCGGTTTTACGAGTTCAAAGAGGGTAACAAACACTTGATATAGCTTGTTTGAAGACAATTCCAGACTCATATGTTTTACGAACCTGAGAGAGGAGGGGTTTGTTCCCAAAACGGGGTTCATTCCCCAGTGGAGTCACCAGATTTGTTAGCAGGAATATTTTGCCTTCTACGAATAGTAAGGTGTTCCACTGGTCTAAATGGTTCAGATCCAGAACAAATGAATGACAAAGGTTGAAGACCCTCCTTGGATGCCATATATGCCTAGAATGTGATGCTTCAATATTAACCCTATGTACCTGCAATAAAATTAAACACGTAAACACATCAAAGCTACCAAAATATAATATACTGATCCATGTTAGTGACCAAGGAATCTGACAACACACTACTACATTTTGACCAAAAATCCAATGGCCATCATGTCGGATTTTCAACACTTCCCTGTCGCATGTACGACACTATGATTTTTTTTAAGTGTCGAAAACTTGTCATCGGTTATCCGACACCTAAGTAACCATCGGTTAAGCGACACTTAAGTAACCGTCGGTTAAATGCCAAAAGTCGGTTAAGCGACAGAACATCTTCGACGGTAGTGAAAAAATTTTAAGAAATAACCTTCATTCCACCGGTTAAGTGACAGCAGGGCCATCGGATAAGCGACGGATAGTCAATTTTTAAAAAAAAATTAACCTTCATGCCGTCGGTGAAGCGACGGATTATAACTGTCAACGTCAGATATGCGACATGCAGTTCCGTCGGATAAGCGACGGTGTGTCAATTTTTTTTTTTAAAATAACGTTTATGCTGTCGGTGAAGTGACGGATATAAACAGGAATCGTCGGATAAGTGACATTGAGTGCCATCGCGGAAGCGACAGATATATAGAGTAGGCGTCGGAAAAGCGACATATATAACCGTCGCTTAAGCGACGGAAGTGAATTTTTTTTTTTTTAATATTTGCATATTGGGTATATTTATAACAGGTAGATTCCAAAATGTTGGGATTATAGTCATACACAAGTTTCCCAACATTCTCCAAATTTGTACAAGGATTGGTCACATTTAAGCATTGAAGTCAGGGAATTGACATAGATCAACAACCAAGAATCTTGACATGATATTCTGCCCTTTTGCTTGGTTGGACATTATTACAATTATATTATATTATCTTATATTATCTCATAATTATCTTATGCTCAAGTTACCTTTAAAATCTTTACTTCTTCTCTAAAAGAACATATCATCAACTAAGAAATGTTTCTGAGGTGATCGAGTTAATCATAGCCTCAATAATTTAGTTCACATTGCAAACAAGAGAAAGGATTGATAAATTAATCAATCAGCTGGATAGGAAAATTGCACTCTACTCAAAGTTGCCATTGATTGGAACGAGAAAAAAAAATCAACTGCAGAGAGCTTCCACTGCTAAACTCTTGGTTGTGCCGGGACATGGGTCTTCTCCAAATTTATCTACTAAAAGCATCACAGAGCAAAATTTCTGTCCAACGCAATCCTGAAACACACAGCATCATAAATTCATCAAAAATCGTAAGTGACCTGTGTGGACCTCCAAAGCCATGGTGAGAACATGGGTGCCTGCTTGAGCCCCAACCTTCACCAGATCAAAATGAAAAAGAAATCAACTTGAATTTGATACGATAGAAAATAAATCCTGTGAGAATTTTTATTATGAGCACAAACCCTAAACACTAACGACTAATGTTTTATAACAAGCAAATGGAAGTTATAGAAATTACCTTTTCTACTATAGAAGAAGATTGAATTCCATGACAACTACCCTTTTGGAAAGCGCCACATGATCCTTGCGGAGAGCCAAAGCTTGCAAATTTGATAGATGAAATTTGACTTCCCTCTGGACACTGAAGATGAACACTTGGTTTGCCTGTATTTTCTAGCTGTACACTCTTGGTGATTGTTTTCTTCCAATATTTAACAGGCGAAGGATGTTCCTCCGAAATGAAGCCGCAAACACTTGTTACTTTTCTTTTAACAAATCTGATTTGAGTTGGATCACCGCCCTTATCATCAAATATCACAAGCAAATTGTCTGTGGGTTTTAACCAAGACCTTGGGACATGATACTTGTAAGAAAACAAGTCTTCAAAATTAATGGTTGATAATAGATCTGTGTTGTCAGAATCAGATGAGCAGTCCCAAAAATAACAACAGGAAGCATAAAATAAAACAAAAGAAAAGCATAGCTTGCATTTATGGAAGTGATTCAAATACACATAGGGTGTAGAGGTTGAAAATACAGGTCATTGACTTTTTCAGTTGACATACTCATAACTTGTGTCAAGTTTCTAACTAAACTTAAAAAATACGTACAAGCTTTATTTATTTACAATTATTCACAATACAGAAGACCATTACTTCCCATAGTTTCATTTCCAGAATAATGGCAATTCATACTACCAGAAAGTGAAGGCATTAAAAGTTTATCGAATAGACAGCACAATGAAGAAAGGGATCTCATTTTATACAATCTTAAATAGAGAGCACAATATCAAGAAATATTTTGACATGCAGCTTACCTGGGCATAGCCTCCTACTGCACCAAAACCTGCACCAAGAGCACCACCATACATGTTGCCAGCATAGCCAAACCCCATTTGAGCCTGATAATTTGGAAACAAACTTGTCCTATGAGATAAATATGCTCCTTCATTTGGGTTTTTTCACTCTGAGGCCTCGCAAGGGAGATCTCCAAAACATTACCTGATCGTAACAATAATTTGTTAAAATGTGCAGCACCCTAAACATTAACAAATTAACATTTAAAAGGTACAGCCCTTGGCAAGAAACGTAAATAGGAGTGCAACTATATTTAATCCATCACAGTTACCTTCAAGTTCATATTTTTCTGCCTGCTCGACAGCTTTTAATGCACTTTCCCTTTCAGCAAAGTGAATAAATCCAAATTCCCTTTTGCTTTGTCCAGGTTTTGGAGGTGGTAGAACAACTTTAGTAATTTCCCCATAACATTTGAAAAATTCTTTCAATTGCTCTTGTGTCACATTCTCGGGCAAGTTATTTACGTAAATAGCCTTAACCTGAAGGACTTTAATTTTGTCAAAGGTATAATCACTCGATACAATAAACATGAAAATCGCTACAGACTTGAGAACAAATTTAAAAATTTGGCTGATTAACGTTAGTCTACCTAAGTTTTAAAACAATTTACAAATACAACAGCCAAGGCAAGAACTTAATTCAACATCGTTGTATAGTTATACAAATTCTGCTATATGATAGACTCCAGATTTACTAATAAAAATAAATTTTCAAGCCAAGCAAAATTATGCTTATAGAGATTATTTTAGTAAGAGGACTTATTGAGAAAATGCAAACAGAAACAGCTACATACCCTTATCTTCAGTAGAACCAATCTACAACTAATGGAGTTATCATACCTCTGTAATCTCGGGTGTATTCTTAGGATCAGCCCATCGAACTGTTGGGGTTCTGTTATCTAACTTAAAATTTCACTTTGACATGTTTTGCCTCGCATGTTCAGCGCAAGCATGATTATAATACTCAACAAAGGCGAATCCTTGATTTCTTTCTTCATTTTGTGGATCCTACTTAACAAATATGAAACCAATTAGTCATGGACAGTTAATATGCTATACGATAAAGTTGTAAACAGACCTATCCCTAACATACCATAAACTTGATAATTAAAAATTGTTGATCAATTTTAAGGTGTTATTCTACAAATTCTTATGACAGTACCTTCAATAATTCTACACTCTGAAGTCTAGGACCATTTTTGGCAATGCTTTTTTCAAGCTGTTCTTTGTCCCATTTTTTTGGTACATTACCAATAAATAGCCGGTGTCTGTCTTGTGATTGTGAGCAGTGCAAAGTTATTCCCTGAAAAATCAATGGCGCATTAAATGAATACAAATCAGAGACAAGATTATGCAAGTGAATGGAAAAACTAAATAAATATATTTAACATAAAATTTCTTCATTACCTTCCACTCCATATCCTTCAAACCTCTATTTATCCTATTTCTTCTTTGCAGTCAAAATAAGATGGTCATTCTTCACTTTCTTAATCTCCAAATCTTCGAATCCTGGACCTACTTGATAAAAAAAAGGCTGTGTTAAGCTGTTGAAGGGACCACATTTATGCAAATGTTGTACCAATTGTACATGAATGGAGGTTCTACCCAATAGTTCATGAATAGAGTTTTATAGTCATCCATCTAAACAAAGGGCGTTTCACCAGAAAAAAAGAAACAAAATAATAAGGCAGTTGGCCATGAGGAAGGTCACTCTTTCAGGAGCTGACACCATGAGCAGGAATGTTTCATTGGACAAAAAAGTAGATAATATAGACTGGCTTAAGCCAGACATCGTTGGACAAAAAAGGGGGGGGGTTATCAAAATAGTTAAAAAATATGCCACATGTTGCACAAAACCTGGAATAATCTAACCATAAAATTAAATTAAATATAAACAGCACCTGTGCCAAACATGGGGCTTGTGCCTAACAGTAAACTCAGGGATTTGTAGGGGGATGCCCCCATCATTGGACCCATTCAATGACACCAGTCTAGACTCTGGAATCCCTGATGAGCTGCAACTTGTCTAGATCTATTTTTAGCACCAATTTTGGAAGATTTACAATGGCATGCCTCTCAGTCCATTTGTTGTTCCACAGCCTAAGGACAGTTTGAAAGAAAAATAATTTCCATAAGGTAAATAAAAGGAACCTCTAGCCCTTCATGGTGCTGGGTTACCTTAGCTGGCACCATCAAAATAATCCAAGCATATGACTTATCTACCTCATGTGGTTTGCAAATTTTGGAGGTCTTTTAAGCAGGAGGCTGTTTTAATTCTTGATAGATATGTCTGATGCTATGGAATACTACCAATAGAGAGCAATATTTCCCCTGAAACAAGATTACATTTCAGGTGATCCATGGCACCCAAACAACAATG
>LPNX011187767.1:0-102735 GCA_001517045.1 Pseudotsuga menziesii
TATATTAAAGGACTATAAGCAGTCTATAATAGTTTAATTGTTATGGATAAAATAATGCAAGTAAACGGATTTTAGCTTAACGGTTTTTATTTGTAACAATATACAGATACAACTTTAAAGTATCATATCACAACACACTTGTAATCTTATTAATTTAACCTAATTAACAAGTAGCAAAACTATTTAAAATAAATTGAAAATTTTATTTAGACAAGGGTTTCTTTCAGGAAAACCCTAGCTCATATTTCCCAAGCAAATAAGTAAATTTATTAATTACTCTTTAACTGATTTACAGTCTTAATTAAAAACAATAATTGAATTACAAAATATAATAAAGAGTAAAATTCTTTATTAATAGTCGGTTAAGGAAAATCCTAACATACACAGAGTCACATATACAATATACTGCAAAACGAGACTGAGCTCAAAGACAAAACTGTCTTAGAAACTAATGTGTTACATTGACAAGTCGTAAGGCTAGAAATTAAAACTAATTAGAACACCCAGCGCAAGGCTGAGACTACCCAACGACGAAGTAAGGGTTTGTAAAGCAAATAGAACCAACAACTTTTAAAAACAAGAAAACTAATTATCTAATGGTGAAATTGGACAAGCTTCCAAGCTCGGGGTTTCACCATCGACAACCTTGTTACAAGCAAGGTAAGAACTCATTCGTTGAACCCAGGGCTTACTGGATTGAAGCCATGATCCTTCGAAGATAGCCAGCATTATCTTCATCATAAGTGGGAAGAATAGTCTCCAATTCCTGCAAAGAAAACACAATACTGTGCGTTAAATTCCAAACTCTTTTACTATTGAAAACCTAACTGTAAATATGAATTTTCTGCAAGTCCTCTTTTCTGAAAATAAAACTAAATATTTATCTTATAAAAGAGTAACGAACAGTCTAGCGATGGGACTGTCACCAATGGCAGAGTGTGCATACAAAATCCCAAACCATACGACATAGATATATCAATACCAATAGAAGTGAATCTTAGCTTCTCACCGCAGTTACAGGCCATGGGGAAGGCAAGACGAAGCTAAAGACAAGCTGCGAACAAGTGCAAACAACCAGTGAACTCTCACAATGTAAAACCCACAGCTATGAATGATAGCAACAAGACCGAGCTCAAGTTACTACAATAACGTTAACCCAAGCATTGGAACAAGCTAGAATAGGAGGAACAGTCACAACCACCATGAAACCTTGCAGAGCAGCCCGAAGGCCAACATGAACCTCAGAGGGAAAATGACAAGTGATTAGGGTTTCAAGAGTTATATATCTCCCATACATAGACAGGAGGTCACCATGTGCCCTCATATATTTCAAACCATGCGTGGGTCAATTCCAAAGTCCACCTGTGATCATTTATCCAATTATTTAAACAATGATTTATATCAGACCTTGCATGAACTATGTTATCACAACGTTAATCTTATATAATTTATGCCATAATGTTTATTAGCTTGATTTTGGGTGTTTGGGTAAAACATTAATATATAACGTTGACCTAGAGAAAGGTGATAACCACTTAAGCTTTTGGTTAATCTCGAAATCGGCCATGCTTACTACAAGTAGGCTTAAATACTTGCAAGACAATGTTAAGTATGGATGTTTTATAATCCAAGTTTATCACTTATAAACCAACAACTTGAATGAGTTGAATGGAGTTGAATAGCATGGTATTATATTATAAACATGACTTTTACCAAGTTCGATGTTGATTAAAAAATTTCATAGACACTAGTTGCTTCTCAACTTGTCAATGCTAGAAGTTTACCATATCTGTATATGTTGGACTAGATAGTTTTGTGAGAATACAAGATAACCTGTACTTCTTATAAGGTAGAATTTTGTCATAGTAGAAAGATCTACCATAATAGCCACTATAGGCATTAACTTAATGTAAGAGAGACATTATGGTAATAATAAAATTACATTGGAATAACATTACTCAAGTCCATAATCTTGGGAACGATACCGATTGACTTAGATTTAGGAATTAAGGGAAAACAATATTCCACTTGAAATGATGCAATTATTTCTTTTACAATAATCAAGCTTATAATATCAATGAGTTTTTACAAGTAGTAAGTTTCCCTACAAAATGTAAATAATGATTAGTTTGGTAATTTAATAGAAACTACGATATTGTATGTGATTACAATAGTACATGCAGTACGATGTTGATGAGGAAGCTGATAACCTGTTAGTGAGCAACTGATTTGTACATATAAGTAACATGTTCATATTTTGTTTCGTAGCTAGTAAGTTAAAAATAAAATCGAATCATTTATTCTATTGAGAATCTTTACTATTAATATTGATAGAAGCTCTTTCTTGAATAAAAACCAATAGTACAAATAAGTATAACATTTGCAAGATAAGCATGTTAAAATAGAAATGAATGTGCGACAAAGAACACGAGCTTAGAATTCCCAATGAATGTCGTTGGTGCCGCTAAGCTGGATAAAGAATGGAACCCGTTTATCTGAACTCTGCTTACAAGAGAAAACTAGAAAAGATAAACATACTTTACCTCCTTGAAGTTGCTTGAAAAATTATCCTTGAACTTGCTTGAAAAATTATCAGCTTATTTTTACTAGCATGTTATTTTGCAAACATAAACACTTCTTGATACTTTATGAATTTAAAACGTCTTTTGAATTGATCGTACCTGTGAACCTGTAAAAACCAGCAATCTGTCTACATTAGCATAAATGCTAAGTAAGCCCAAGATTCAAAGTTAGATTCCACCTACTTGAAATAAAGTAGGTTCATTAGTAAACTTAAAGAAAATAGTATGCAAGTAAATATTATTTACATTACGAAAAAATGAAGTAGTTTTAGTTAACATAATTTGAAAATGTGTAATACTAATCGTTGGACTATTTAATTTTCTGCTAAGCATTAGCGGTTAGTAAATCGCATATTCAGCATTTTATATTATCTCAAAATTTTAAATTTTTGTGAAAATTTGGGGTTTTGACATGTGGTATCAGAGCACAAGGTTCAAACACTAGGATTTGATGAAGCCCAACTTGCATTTATGAAACAGTGATTTGAATTATTATGCTGATGTATTTTCTTTTAAATGTTATTCAACAGAGAAATTGTTTTTGAAGTTTAACAAACAGGTATGGAAAGGCTGGAGGAATATGTAGAAGAGGAATCTCCATTTACTGAACCAGAAAAATTGCCAAGAGATCCTATACCAGAAGATTTGACCACTAATTCCTCAAAACTGTTAGAAACAGTAAAATACTTAAAATATGAAATGGAATCTATTAAACGAGAGAATGAAAGGATTCTGAGGGCTCATGAGGAGCTGAATCATATCCTAACAGGAAAAAGTCAAACTGAGGGTAGGGGTAAAAGAGTTTATTCAGAAGATACAAGTCATCGACATAAAAATAAAAATATTAAATGGACCAAAAATGAAATCAGTTCATCCTCAGAGCTGTTTGGTGAGCAACGCAATTTTCATTCTACTAGTGATAGTAGTGATGACAACCATTATACTAAAAAGAGAAAATATAAACCCTATGAGGAAATTTCTGGGGATTTTAAAAATATTAAACGACCAACATTCAATGGAGAGACTGAGAAGGGGGAGGAAGCAGAATCCTGGTTATCTGGGATGAAGAAGTACTTGCAGATATATAAGTATTCTAACCAATTAAAGGCTAAAATGGCTATCTACAATATCTCAGAAAATGCTGATATTTGGTGGAAGGACTTGAAGAGAGTGAAGGGAATAAAAGAGAAGAATGTAAATTGGAGTACCTTCAAGAGGTACTTTACAAAAAAAATTCTGTCTAAGCAATACTATGAGGAGAGAGCAAAATAATTTTATGAGCTTAAATTAGGATCAATGACTATGAAAGATCTAAGCAGCAAGTTTTTAAGTTTGCTTAGGTATGTGCCATACCTTGTAGATGGAAAACCAAAGGTACAATGATTCCTCAGCTGTCTACCTTATCATATTAAGGATAGGATTGAGTATGAAAATCCAAATACTTTGGAAGAAGCTATGCGGAAAGCCAACTTCTGTTATAAACATAATTGGAAGAAGGAAAGCATGGAAAACTGGAAGGCCAAGAAGAATAATAACCATTATGATCAAAAGAAGAAGGAATTTGTGCCCAACAGAAATTCTAAAAACAATAAGGATAGAAATTTTCCTAACAAGAATTTCCAAGGAAATAAGAATAATTCACCAAGCAATCAGAATAATTCCAAGGGTAAAGAATTTGCTAATAACCATGGTAATTACACCAAGAAATTTCAACGTAAAGAACCTATAAAGTACTGGGAGTGTAATGGACCAAATTATGCCTCAGTCTGTCCTAATCAGAAAAATACTGTCAGTAATATCCATACTATACAAGAGGAGATGATTGTTGGAGAATTAGCAAGGACTATGCCCAGAATCAATGCAGCCTTGGAGAATCAACAAGCAGAATATCAAAGTTCCATGGTGGAAGTAGAAGGTATGATAAACCAAACCCCTATAACTATTTTAATTGATCCTGGAGCTAGTCTCAATTATATTTCACCTAAAATGGTAGAAAAATGTAAGTTTCCTATAGGAGATTTTGAAAATTCTTGGTTGGTTCAGTTAGCCACTAGTGCTAAAAGGAAGGTAACTTGTTTTGTAAAAGAATGCGCAGTAGTTATGGATCAATTTGAAACTGTTGTAAAGCTTAATGCATTACCTCTTGGTTCTTATGACTTACTCATCGGTATGGATTGGTTAGAACAACATAGGGTAATTTTAAATTGTTATGATAAAACCTTTATGTGTGTAAACAGTGATGGAAAACCAGTAAGTGTAAAGGGGATCCCTAGAAAAACAACCAGAAGGAAGATTTCTGCTCTGCAGCTTAAGAGAGCTGTTAATAAGGGTTGTAAATATTATGCAGTAACAATAACTGATGAGGAGAATCTAAATAAAACAAAACAAATTAAAATTGGAGGACATACCAGTTTTAAGAGAGTACATTGATGTATTTCCAGAAGAAATTCCGAGACTACCTCCAAAAAGGGAATTGGATTTTACCATTGAGTTGGTACTTCGTGTAGTACCTAGCTCAAAGGCCCCTTATCGAATGAACATACTTAAACTTAATGAATTAAAATCACAATTAAAAGAACTTATTGATAAAAAGTATATTTGACCTAGTGTGTCTCCCTCGGGGGCACCTATCATCTTCGTTAAGAAAAAGGATGGAACCATGTGACTTTGCATAGATTACCATAAGTTGAATAAGATGACCATTAAAAATCGATACCCGTTGCCTCGCATAGATGATCTGTTTGATCAACTACATGGAGCCATGGTGTTTTCGAAAATTGATTTAAGGTCAGGATATCATCAAGTTAGGATTAAAGATGAAGACATCTTTAAAATAGCTTTTAGAACTTGATATGGCCATTACGAATTTGTCGTTATGCCATTCGGTCTTACTAATGCCCCGACTGTTTTTATGTGTTTAATGAACAACGTTATGCATAAGTATCTAGATAAGTTTGTGATCATGGTCATCAATGACATATTAATCTATTCAAAAACTAAAGAAGAACATAAAGAACATTTAAAAATTGTTTTGCAAGAGTTACGAGATCATCAACTCTTTGCAAAGTTTAGTAAATGTGATTTCTATAAGGATAAGATTCAGTACTTAGGACATGTGGTGACTAAGGAAGGGATTTTGGTAGATCCTAAAAAGATAAAGGAAATCGAAGATTGGCTGGTTCCTAAGGATGTAACCGATGTTCGATCCTTCATGGAAATTACCGGTTATTACCAGAGGTTCATTGAAGGTTTTTCGAGAATCGCAAATCTAATAACTTCTTTGCAGAAGAAAGGAAAGAAATTTGATTGGAACCAGAAATGCGAGGAAATCTTTAAAAAGTTAAAAACTTTATTAACCCGTGCACCTATTTTAAGGATAGCTGATCCAAATAAAGAATTTTTAGTGTGCACTGACACTTGCAATGATGGTTTAGGCAGTGTTCTGACTCAAGAAGGGCATGTTATTGCCTATGAGTCTAGGAAATTAAAAATTCATGAAAAGAATTATGCAACTTATCATCTGGAATTAGCTACTGTTATACATGCTCTAAAGATGTGGCATCATCACTTAATTGGCAGAAAATTTATTTTAATGACTGATCATAAAGGACTAAAGTATTTGTCAGATCAGCTTGATTTAAATGCCACACAAGCTAGGTGGCTAGCTTTTCTAAGTGAGTATTATTTCGAAATTCAACACATTAAAGGTAAAGAAAATAAAGTTGCTAATGCAATAAGTAGGAATGCAAGGCTGAATTTCACAGCAATTATCAGCACTTATACAACAGATCTAGATGAACAACTTAAAGAAGGAATAGAAAAAGATGAAATTTACCAAAAATTACAAGCTAAAATGAAAGAAAATCCAACAAAAATCTTAAGTAAAGGGTACAGCTTGAATGCAAAAGAATTTTTACTGTATAAAGACAGAATGTATGTACCTAATGTACCTAAATTTAAGTTGTTAATTTTGGATAAAATCCATAAAACTCCATACTCAAGTCATCTAGGCTACCAAAAGACTATAACTATGTTAAGAAAAGAATATTTTTGGCCAAATATGAAGACTAAATTAGTAGAGTATATCGCTAAGTGTTTTGAATGCCAGCAGGTGAAAACTGAACATCAACACCCAGCTAGATTACTTCATCCATTACCCATTCCTAGCTGGAAATGGGAGATAATTAGTCTCAATTTTGTTACTGGACTGCCTAGAAATAAGAATTTAAATGATTCTATCATGGTAGTGGTCGATAAGTTAAGTAAATCAGCTCACTTTATACCTGTTAAAACTATGTATAAAGCTGCAAACATAGCTGATATTTTTCTAGAACATATTTTTCGACTGCATGGAATACCGAAAGTCATAATCTGAGATAGAGATCCTTACATGTAACTTTTGGAAATCTATGTTTAAAGGATTAAACACTACATTAAATTTTAGTACTTCGCTCCATCCTCAAACAGATGGACAAACTGAAAGAGTAAACCAAGTAGTGGAAGATTTATTAAGAATGTATGTGAAAGACCAACCAGGTAAATGGGAGGATTATTTGCATCTAGTAGAATTTACTTATAATAATAATTATCAGGCATCAAGCAAATTTAGTCCTTTCGAAATCTTGTATGGAAGAAAATTCAATACTCATATCTCTTGGAGTAATCCGATGGATAAATTAGTATTAGGTCCTGAACTATTAAAGGAAATGGAAGAAATTGTAAAGCAGGTACAAGGTAATCTGAAAGTTGTGCAGGATCAGCAAAAAAGTCAAGCAGACCTTAAAAGAACTCCAAACGAGTTTCCAAACGAGTTTCAGGTAGGTGAACATGTGTTCATCAAGGTGAGGCCCAAAAAGAGCTCTCTGAGATTAGGGAGTTGTGCAAAACTAACACCTCGTTACTATGGACCATTTGAAATACTGTCTAGGACTGGACAAGTAGCTTATCAATTAGCTTTACCACCAAATTTAAGAGTACATAATGTTTTTCACATTTCTGTATTAAAGAAATATGTTTATGATGCTACTCATGTTGTTAACTGGAATGATTTATAGGTGGAACCAGAAGGATATTTTATGGTGGAACCGCACTGTATCCTCGGGCCGAGGGAGATCACACTTCGGAACCGCACCATTAGACAGGTGAAGGTGCAATGGAAGCCCCTTAGTCCAGAGGAATCCACCTGGGAATTGGAAAGTAATATGTGAGATGCATATCCAATTCTGTTCTAGGGGAATTCTGAGGATGAAGAATAAATAACATCAAGGATGATGTTATGCTCTAAGGGGGTATGTATGTCACATGCCCCAATTTTGCAAAAAAAAAATGTTACATTATTTGATTTTATTTGAGGACAATATGTTAAATTTTATGCTAAGTTGTAATTGATGACTCAGTAGAGTATGGTATATTTAATGTAATTCTGAATATTTTTATTATAAATAAATAAAGGAGGAGACAACAGCTTAGGAGAGCTGTTAAAAGAGTGTTTACTGGTCAAATTGGAGGAGGAGACTGGGTGGAGAGAAAATAGAAATGTTGCAGCATCCTCAAACCACTTCCAACTGTTGTAGGTGGAAACCTCCCTACATTTGGGGTAATGATTCCCCAAGAAAGTGGAATCAGAGCAGGTGGCTCAATTAATGACAACTGACCCAAAATACCTAGGCAATATTTATAAAAATGCCCATTGAAGAGAGCTGAGGCTGCTCATTCTAGAGAAGTGATCATTCAGGTGAATGTACTTCAGAGAAATTAAATGGAAGGGAATTATCGAAATATTTTGAGGGGATAACTACTGAGTGATCTAGTGCAGCTTTTAAGCTGAAAGATCTTACTGCTGAGTGCAGTAAGATCTTACTGAGTCATTGGAATAGTCTAATGTTTCCTTGTTTCATCAGCTCTCAGCCAAGAAGACCAAGAATAGGCTCGGTGGTCCTGAGGAAGCGTTGTTTGAGCACTCTCCAGGAGTTTGGTAGGGAGGAATGGCCTCCTAACACTGTTGTTGTCTATCCTAATCAGGTTCTACATTATTTTGTTTTACTGTGTTAGATAGTTAAATATGAATCTGATTGTTAAAGGAATGTTAAATATTCAGTTGTAAAATGTTAGAGTTAGTAATATTTTAGATTATTCAAGAAATGAATTTGAAATAGTAATGTATTAAGATGGAAAATAATTCTAGATTGTGGTTTTCCACACCTGGAAGGACCAGGTCATACTCCAACATAGATAGAGTATTTATAGTAGATGAAAGAGGATGTTAAGAGATTGAATAGAATAGATATGATTCTGCATTCTGTAGTTAGCAGAGTAACTCATTTTAGTATGTAGATATTTATTAAAAATAATAATGATCTGGTTATCTATGCTTACTGTTTTAACAACTTATTTATGTAAATATATTGGAAAATAAATAGCAGTAAACTAGTATAGGTAGAAGGATTAAGATAATAAGAAAAGATCCTAGTAGATAAGATGTGGTGCTTACAGACAGTAGAATATTCTTTTATTTCAATTTAAAATACTATGGAAGTTAAACTGTGTTATGATAGGTTATATTTCGCTGTGTCACTTAGTAACTAGTTGCAATGCAGTAGAAAAATCATAGTCGAGTTACATTGTTTACATTCAGTTCAGTAAAGAAATAAACTACTAATCATATAGTTTATTTTATAATAATATTAACTAAACTAAGACTAACAATTACTATAAACCAAGTATGGTTATATTAAAGTATTTAAATTATAAAGAACAAATTAAGTTACAGAATCTATGCTTATCTTTTCAAAGAACTCTAAGTAAAATGCTATCTGTCATTTAATAAATAAAAACAATAAGAATATGATAATAACTAATATAAAAAATAAATATCTATCTATGTAAAGATCTATTTATAATTATCAAACATGTTTGTACCTGTAAAGGTAAACTACAGGGTCAAAACCCTAAACTAAATTTTATTGTTACAAATAAAAACCATTAAGCTAAAATCCATTTACTTGGATTATTTTATCCATAACAATTAAACTATTATAGACTGCTTACAGTCCTTTTCAAAAATATATATATATACTGATACAACTTTAAAGTATCATATCACAACACACCTGTAATCTTATTAATTTAACCTAATTAAGAAGTAGCAGAACTATTTAAAATAAATTGAAAAATTTATTTACACAAGGGTTTCTTTCAGGAAAACCCTAGCTCATATTTCCCGAGAAAATAAGTAAATTTATAAATTACTCTTTGACTGAGTTACAGTCTTAATTAAAAATAATAATCGAATTACAAAATATAATAAACAGTAAAATTCTTTATTAACAGTCAGTTAGGGAAAACCCTAACATACACAGAGTCACATATACAGTATATTGCAAAACGAGTCTGAGCTCAAAGACAAAACTATATTAAAAACTAATGTGACACATTGACACGCCATAAGGCTAGAAATTAAAACTAATTACAACACCCAGCGCAAGGCGGAGACTACCCAACGATGAAGCGAGGGTTTGTAAACCAAATAGAACCAACAATTTTTAAAAACAAGAAAACTAATTATCTAATGACAAAACTAGACAAGCTTCCAAGATCGAGGTTTCACCATCGACAACCAAGTTACAAGTAGGATAAGAACCCATTCGTTGAACCCAGGGCTTACCAGATTGAAGCCACGAGTCTTCGAAGATAGCCAGCATTATCTTCATCACGGGTGGCAAGAATAGTCTCCAGTTCCTGCAAAGAAAACACAATACTATGCGTTAAGTTCCAAACTCTTTTACTATTGAAAACCTAACTGTAAATATGATTTTTCTGTGAGTTCTCTTCTCTGAAAATAAAACTAAATATTTACCTTATAAAAGAGTAATGAATAGTCTAGTGATGGGATTGTCAACAACAACAGAGGTGCATACAAAATCCCAAACCGTACAACGCAGATGGATCACAACCAAAAGAAGTGAAGCTTAGCTTCTCACCACAGTTATAGGCCACGGGGAAGGAAAGACGAAGCTAAAGACAGGTTGGGAACAAGTGTAAACAACCAGTGAACTCTCACAAGGTAAAACCCATAGCTATGAAGGATAGAAACAAGACCAAGCTCAAGAGACTACAATAGCGTTAACCCAAGCGTTGGAACAAGATAGAACATGAGGAACACTCACAGCCACCATGAAACCTTGTAGAGAAGCCCGAAGGCTAGCGTGAACCTCAGAGGGAAAATGACAAGTGATTAGGGTTGCAAGAGTTATATATCTCCAATACACGGACAAGAGGTGACCACATTCCCTCATATATTTCAAACCATGTGTGGGTCAATTCCAAAGTCCACCTGCGATAATTTATCCAATTATTTAAACAATGATTTATATCAGACATTGCATGAACTATGTTATCACAACGTTAATCTTATATAATTTATACCATAATGTTTATTAGCTCGATTTTGGGCGTTTGGGTAAAAAATTAATATATAACTTTGACCTAGAGAAACGTGATAACCACTTAAGCTTTTGGTTAATCCCAAAATCGACCATGCTTACTACAAGTAGGCTCAAATACTTGCAAGACAATGTTAAGTATGCATGTTTTATAATCCAAGTTTATCACTTATAAACTAACAACTTGAATGGTTATAATTTATGGAGTTGAATGGAGTTGAATAGCATGGTATTAGATTATAAACATGACTTTTACCAAGTTCGATGTTGATTAAAAACTTTCATGGACACTAGTTTCTTCTCAACTTGTCAATGCTAGAAGTTTACCATATCTGTGTATGTTGGACTAGATAGTTTTGTGAGTATACAAGATAACCTGTACTTCTTATAAGGTAGAATTTGGTCATAGTAGAAAGATATACCATAATATCCACTATAGGCATTAACTTAATGTAAGAGAGACATTATGGTAATAATAAAATTACATTGGAATAACCTTACTCAAGTCCATAATCTTGTGAACGATACTGATTGACTTAGATTTAGGAAGTAAGGGAAAACAATATTCCACTTGAAATGATGCAGTTATTTCTTTTACAATAATCAAGCTTATAATATCGAGGAGTTTTTACAAGTAGTAGGTTTCCCTACATAATGTAAATAATGATTATTTTGGTAATTTAATAGAAACTACGATATTGTATGTGATTACAATAGTACATGCAGTACGACGTTGATGAGGAAGCTGATAACGTGTTAGTGAGAAACTGGTTTGTACATATAAGTAACAGGTTGATATTTTGTTCCATGGCTAGTTAGTTAAAAATAAAATAAAATCGTTTATTCTATTGAGAATCTTTACTATTAATATTGATAGAAGCTCTTTCTTCAATAAAAACCAATAGTACAAATAAGTATAACATTTGCAAGATAAGCATGTTAAAATAGAAATGAATGTGCGACAAAGAATATGAGCTTAGAATTCCCAGTGAATATCGTTGGTGTCACTAAGCTAGATAAAGAAAGGAACCCATTTATCTGAACTCTGCTTACAAGAGAAAACTAGAAAAGATAAACACACTTTACCTCCTTGAAGTTGCTTGAAAAATTATCAGCTTATTTTTACTAGCATGTTATTTTGCAAACAAAAACACTTCTTGATACTTTATGAATTTAAAACATCTATTTAATTGATCATACCTGTGAACCTATAAAAACCAGCAATCTTTCTGCATTAGCATAAATGCTAAGTAAGCCCAGGATTCAATGTTAGATTCCACCTACTTTCCATAAAGTAGGTTCATTAGTAAACTAAAAGAAAACAGTATGCAAGTAAATACTATTTACGTTACAAAAAAATGAATTAGTTTTAGTTAACATAATTTGAAAATGTGTAATACTAATCATTGGACTGTTTCATTTTCCGCTAGGCAATAGCGGTTAGTAAATCGCATATTCAGTATTTTATATTATCTCAAAATTTTAAATTTTTGTGAAAATTTGGGGTTTTGACATTCTTGGTCATGTTTTCAAATATAGGTTACATGCCTATTATTAGCTCCTCACCATCATATGAGGTTCTCTTTTCATTCCTAGTCATAGTTTCCAAAAAATTGTCTTCTTCTCCTACTTTTTTTTTTCCTCTTCAACAAAAGAACTTTTGGTTACAATATATAATGGTGGTACATGAATTATTGTACTCATAAATATCAAACCACATCAGGTGCCAATGAAAGGGAATTAAATTGCAAGAATATATTGAATGAAAATAGGCTACAAGCTTTGAATGGATTCATGGCTAGATATAAAGGAATACATGTGAAAATCAGAGTTGACAAGGTAATTATGGTTATCAGTGGCAAGATGTAGTCACATGCGTCACTGAATTGGGAGCCAAGGTAGGATTGAATGATTAAGAGCACATTCCCATGATGATTATTTAACTCAAACCCACCAATATGGCACATTCCCCCTGGAAGAATTGACCTTGATCAAATGTAAGATATCTTTGGAAAATAACTGGTGCAGAACCTTGAAATGCAAGAACCTTTAGTTTAAGGGATAATCCTCCATGGATTTTGTTGTGGTATCAAAGAAATTTTATGATGCTCTGTACTAGAAAAATGCTATGAAATTAAAACTCTAAGGTACTGAAATATGAGAACCAAAACAATTGCAACGGAAATCAATGAAAAAATATGCAGCTGAGTCCAAAGTTTCTAATAAGAAGGTCATGTTAGTACTGAGGTAAAATGAAAAAACCATGGAACAATCCAACTGCAAACATCCTAGCTCTGTCTTCCCTTTTTATTTGATCAAACCAAAACTAAAATCAACTAGGATCTGAACAAACACATGAATAGGAGTCTCATGGCCTTCGACATATCCCTCATTATGACAAAATTTTGGCTATGTGAGTGTATTTGTTGAAGTTGAACATAGGAATAAATAATTGGATTAGCAACCTTTAAGGAATGTTTCTAACCAATGCAATGCATATCACCTTTGATGTGAATGAGCACCAAGGGACATGGCACATTTCTCTAGGTACCAATAAATTTCTTGAAGTTGAGTCACCTAGTGAAATCTGATAGATAGAGGACATTGGTGTTTTCCTACTATCATTAGCAAGAGTACATTCCATTGATGTAAACATGCCTCCAGGTACGAAGAAAAATATCTACCCTTAAGCCTAGATAAAGTATTGTAGTCGATAGGACAAGGGTTGTTAGAAGGAAGGCCTTAAAAAATCCTTCATCATCCAATGCGAGAGAAAATGAATTATTTGAAAAATACGATGATAAGTTCACTGATTGGAAGAAAAATATCAAATTGAAACTTCAGCTATTAGATACCCAGTTTTCAAGCAAGTTGCAATCTAGATGCCCCAACAAACTGGTTTTGACAACCAAACATTGTTTTTTCTTTTTTTTCTTTTTTTATATTGACATTTTTTTCCTTTTTTTTATATATTGATATATATATATATATATATATATATATATATATATATATNATTAGAAATTTCATAACCAAATTTTTAAGTGGCAGAGGAAGGAAGAGTCCTCTCTTGAACAACTTCCATTTCTGCTTGTTGTGATATATCTTGGATAAAATCTTCTTTAGAAATGGGTTGATGATATAATCTAAGTCAATTCCCATTTACCATGAAGGAAACCTGGCCGTCATCAATATTCCTAATCCTGATTGAACCATTCTCAAATACTTTTTCAATCTCATAAGGCCCTAACCAACGAGTAGCAAGTTTACCCTTGAATTTTTTGAACATGGCATCAAATAGTAAATCCCAATCTCCAAGATGAAAGTTTTTTTTCTTGATAAACCGATCATGCCAATTAGCTCTTTGATCTTAGAGCATCATAGTACACTGAATGGTATCTTGAAAAAAATCATCCAGTTGATTGAGCTGCATAAACCTCTATCTCTATGCCTCAGATAGATCTAATCTTGACTACATGGCCATCCAAAATGTTTTTACTTGAAATTTAATTAGCACCAAAACCATTTTTCCATACACAAGTTCATAAGGTGCATGGCCTATAGTATTTCTCCAAGTAGTTCTATGGGCCCAAAGTTCCTTTGGGAGCTTGTTCATCCAATATTTATGGTGTAACTGATCAGTCTTGGTAAGAATAGATTCCAACACCTTGTTTATAGATTCCTTCTGCTCGTTTTCCTGTGGGTGATAGGTAGAGGATTTAGAATGCTTGATTTTATATTGTCCAACAAGAGATTTCATTGCATTGGAGATAAATTGTGCTCCTTGGTCAGTCACAATTTATTGATGCACACCAAAATGGGTGAAAATATCTTCATATAGGAAATCAATAACATTCTTTTCTATAGTCCTAGAAGGTGATTTATCCTCTACCAATACAAACTAAGATATCTTTATTTTTACATGACTTGGGAGAAATTGGACCTACAAAGTCTATAGCCCACTTATCAAAAGCGTTGATCAATACCTAGGCATGCAATGGCATATCATCGGCTAGTGTAGGTCTTCCCATATGTTGGAAATTGTCACAACCTTTCATGTACCTGGTAGCATCTTTAAAAAGGTTTAGCCAATAGTACCCTAGATGAAAATTTTTGTAGGCAGTTCTTTTTTTTGAAAAACGGACTCCACATGGCCCATCACAAAAATCTTTGAGTATGTCGATGTGCATTTCATCTTCCTACACACATATTCTAATTATCAAGCTTTCTGAAAAATTCCTTTCCTGTGATTCCTTGAAAACTCTTAAAAAAATCATTTTTGAACAAGTTCCAGGTGTAGGAAAAATTGCCCCCCTTCCACCACATGTACCAGTTATAGGCACACCCCTCCGTACACATTGATGAATATTTCACCTTCTCTTCATCAGAGGTAATGTTTTATATGTCTATGTACTCCTCGTCTTTGTTTAACCACCAAACACATTGGTCTTCACTCCCATTGTAATTCAACGATTCTATTTTGGCCTTAGGTGGGTACATTATGTAAGGATGATATTGGTTTCTTTTTTATTTATGGTTTGATGGTGGATCGAAGTTACTATTGATGCAACTATAATATTTGAACAGATTCGTTGTTTGCATTGATTTTTATCCTTTTCCTTCTCTAATATCGTAATGATAGAGTTTATTTTGCTATTTAATCATGCCTCCATATCTGGAAGAACTTTTGTTTCAATCTCTTGTTTAAGTGTCACATTGTTGATCTTTATTTCTTTTTCCAAATATTCTTGATTCTTGGTGATTGTTTCTGGTGCGGAAACGTGAGATGAGGCATCTAACTTGTATGGACTGCTGACATGGTTTGTACTATGCATTAGTTTTTGTAACACTTTCATTAATGTATTATAGTTTTCCGTCATGGCATTCAAATTATGTGTTATGAGGTTTATGTCTTGAGTCATGGCACTCATTTTATCATTCAAGTATTTTTGTTTCTAGTTCATGATGTCAAGTTTGTCATCAATTCTTATTTATAATACTAGAACAACTTCCTCTTTTATTTGTTTCTTAAGCACCACATTGATATTTTTCATTTCTTCCTTCCAAATTTTTTGGTTGGCGACGAGGGCCTTGATGTCCTTCTCCAATTTCTTGATTTGGTCTTTTAATTCAGCCATGGTCTTGGTCCTTCTATGCAGAGGTATGTATTTGGACACTATTTTTCCATATATGGAGGCTAATGACACTTAATGTTTTTTTGCTAAGTCTAATTATTTTAATAAATAATAATATTAATTATTATTATCAAAATATTAACGATTAGTAGAAAACATTTAATAATAAGATTTTAATTATAATAATATTATTTAAAATTATTATTATTATTATTATTATATATATTTATATTATTTTATTATAATTTTGATTTTTTATAAAATAATTGATATAACAATTAAATATTTTTACACAATTTAAAAAAAAAAATTAGGGTTTATGAGGATGGAAGCAGAGGGTTTTGAAGGAATCAAAGTCGAGCTCAGAATAGGAGGAAAGAATCCTCTTTGATACCAATGTCACAATCATATTTGGTTGTTTGACTTCAAGAAGCGTATCCGACTTTCATATTAAGGAAATGAATGTATGAACATAATAATTGATGGATGATTTACAAATGGGTAGGCCACCTTTAAATATGGTTGGCCATTTAAATGGAGGGTCATTTCCTCATATTTACAATTAATGATTCGTTAATTATCCTCAACTATTATTAATTATTAATTATTATTTTATTTCCTATTTATCTTCGTAACAAAGTATTGGAGAGCATTGGAGGACCATAAGTGCACTCATTTACTGATGGATTCTCTAGAAACCATAATATAATAATTTCAAAGGAGGATCAGTACAATACAACTTTTGTGACGGAATGGGGATGCTTCCAATACATGGTAATTCCTTTTGGACTCAAGAATGCCCGTGGCTATTTTTTCTAGAATAGTAGTAGTTGATTTTAAATATTTCATCCATAAATTTCTTGAAGTGTACTTTGATGATTGGAAGGTCTACGGGATAGTTAAAAATCATATTGAGAACCTTATAATGATGCTCAATTGGTGTAGATATTTCCATATTTTTCTTAACTTTAAGAAGTGTATTTTTTGTGATCCTTTTGGTATCTTTTTGGGTCATGTGGTCTATTGAGATGGAATATTGATGGACCCGAACAAGATTGCAATTATTTTCTACCTATTGTTAACATAAATACTCACCTTCTGTGGACAGAAGTTGTTTCCCTAGCCCGAATGCTAGCACTAGAACATGAGAGTCACAACAACATGAAATAACTTTCCCTAATATCAAAATAGATAACTTGAATAAAATACCTTTTACCTTTTACAAGATTGAAAAGGATGATATTTGAGTGTTCAAACTCCACAGATATCCAAATATCTCTAATCTCTACAAATCCCGTATAATACAAAAAATGAAAACACACAATAGATCAAAGTAACAAGCAATCTATGATCCTATGTTGATGACCAAGGAATCCAACAATGAATATAGTGATTCAGACACAATATTATTCATGGGAAATAAACTTTCACTTGCATTAATAAAATAGAGAGAGAGATTACAACTAAGAACCTTGGTGTTGAGAAGCTCTTCCTAGAATGAACCTTTCCTTGAAGCTTTAATATTCCTACACTTTTACCAATATTGACAAAATTTGGCTAGAGGTTTTGTGCAATAGTAGAATCTTCCTCCTCCTCTCCATGGAGTGTGAACCAATATTTAAAGCCATCGGAGGATAGAATAGGTTGAGGATCTCATGGGTGAGATGGAGGGAGTATCCTACAACGATGGGTCTAAAGCTCCAGGTGGTCCAAAACCTTAAGGAAGAGGCTCCACAAAGTCAATCTTCAAGAAGGCTCTCAAAGCTTCTCTTTTTTTCCTTTAAATTCATAGCACCACTCTTTGTCCATAGAGATAGAGAGTTACTAGAGTGGAACTACACTTTATATATAGGAAAGTAGTGGTGGAACCACTTAGTAGTCAAGGAAGATGAGCGTTACCGATATGGGTACCGTGCATTGATCATGGAGAAAGTGCGATGGTGGGAAAAGGTGTGAATTTGTTAATCCTTGTACAACTTTAGCTTCAGGAATTGAGGATTTAAGGAAGACATAGGTAGTTTGATCTCATTTTATAAAACTGAGGAGAAATTTGTTTAACAAAATGCCCCCCAAAGCATGAGGCTATAGGGATAGGATATGCGAGAGATTTGCAGGAACAAGTTATCACTTCTAGGTAAGAGTCCACTGATCATAGATCTTCAAGATCCAAGCTCAATCTGCAATACAGTTACACTTTGATTTATGTCCATATGACTCACAACATGGATGCTGACCAATATACTGTAGAGAGTCCATGTGAGATACAAACAATCATGGTGACTAGAATACATCGTAAATCCATGTGAAGAAGACTCAAACTTGGAAATAGCTACAAAAAATACAACGTAGATATATGTGATATAGACGTGAATTTCAGAATAGCCATGACCATACAAATGTGGATCCATGCTAGGACTCATACAAATATTCCATCACAGCCTCGGGAAAGCAATTATCGCTTAACAAAACACCCAGAGTCTTTGTCTCATCTTCAACAGAGTACAATTCTATCCATGCGAATAAAGGTCTTGAAGTCAAGCATGGTAGAAACCGCTTGATTACTAGTCAATGATGAAAACCGTTAACAAGTGCGAGGGAGATCACATTAATGTTGATGATTTCCAAGGTACTCTAGTACATTCCTCTGAATGTGAATAGATGATTTGAATTCGAACACTCGGATGAATCTTTCGATCAAAGGTCAATGATGTGAACCTATTGTCGAAAGTGACAAATTATTTCATTAACTTATATAGATCTCAAGGTACTTCCATGTTTCTAAAACCAATTCCCAAAAAATGAGTTGAATTCGACAAGAATAGTCTCATTGAAGGATGGACATGATGAATCCCACATCAATGACACGAAACTCAAAAAATAGTTCTGGAATTTGATTGTGAAGTAACCATAAGAATGACTCAAAGGTAAATGAAACAAAGGTAGTTTTTTTACTGCAGATGAAAAACTCTCAACACAATTTTCCTTTGAACATAGGGTATCACGACTGAAAACTTTGAATCATTGACTTGATGAGCTGAACACCAGAAAAGAATTCGACGATTAACAATGCATTCTTTGAAAGAATCAAAGGATTAATGTGACTCATGAAAGTGGATCAACTTGGGAGCAAGCTGAATACCCAATTAATTGAATGAGATGCAGACAAGTGCCATGTTCAAAGGTGACTAAACTTCCATTATTGCAAATGAAATTTCCCTTCCCTTAATTTCCCCATCATGCTTGATGAGTTCATCTTTACATTTTTACAAGTTCAAAGAGGGTAACAAACACTCGTTGTAGCTTATTGTGAGATAAGTCAATTCTCATATGTTTTCTTAACTTGAGAAAGGAGGGGTTTGTTCCCAAAAGAGGGTCTCTTAGTGTTTAATTTAATAATTCCATTGAAAGTAAACTCGGATTCGTTTATGTTTAGAGAGTCTGAATGAAACTGAAGAAGACTCCAAAATGTCATTTTTCATATGATTTAGTCTTTTGAGGTCTGAAAAAAGTACAAAAATACCTTAAAGAACTCTTCTAGTCAATTACTAGAGTGTACCTTTTTCATAACTAGTCAACCCAAACCGAAAAAGGGGTAAACTATCATCGAAAAGATTACTCTTAAAGTCTGTTTATGAGTGTGAATAAGACATTTTCACTCGATGATCTTTTCACATTTTAAGAGTCTGAAAATATGTTAAAGAGGACTCTTATAGGGTTTATTTTTCATGGAAAGGGTTTAACGAGTCTAAAAGAGAGGTAAAATTTGACTCGGAAACTCAGTACTAGGTTTAACGAGCATGACTCAAGTTTCAAAATAACACTCAAAAGGATTTTTTGTTTGGTGTGAGAATGAAAAAAGACAAAAACAAACTCTTCTATATCCAACAAATTACTTCTCCATGACCTGCAATCTCCAAAAAAGACCATTAGATGGCTTTAAATATAAAAATTAGACGTTATATGACCATCTTAAGGGTAAAATTTTAATATAATAATTAAAATAAGAAAAATAAAACCAAAAAATAGTGAATAAAACATAGTGAATAGTAAAAAACAGTTACCATTTGGAGAACAAATAGAACCATTTTAAATGCATATTTTAGGTGTAGATTGTGAAGCCCACAATTAACCATATTCGGAATTGTCATATCCAGGTAATTTTTAATACCATTCCTATCCTTTTTATGGTTGTCATTTTTTATTTAGTGCATTTTTAGGGGTTTTTAAAAATTTTCCAAAGAGGAAAATACATTTTCAGGGTACCACTTTTTTCCCTGTCAGGAAGGGCAGTGCTTAAGTGTCACTAGGATTTTTCATATAGAAACAACCAATGGCACCAATCTATCATAACAAGGAAAAGGTGGTGCCACAAATTTCCCTAAAACACTTGAAATATAAGCCAAAATAATCAATTTGAAGTATTTTCAATGATTGTATCTGAGTTCTAATACTCCATTTTAATGTTTTGGAAAGGTATTTCAGCAAAAAAGGTGATTTGGAAGGAGAGGGAGCATGAGGTCGATGATATAAGAGGGGGAAATGATGTTGGTATCATAGCTTCTCTTCACAGATGTGGGATATTCAAATTATTCAATGTGCCTAGTATGAGATAACAGGTGAGGTTGTTCGAGTACATTCTTAGTATGTGGAATCCTAAGAAGTAGTACTTCGAGGTAGGGGGGGGAATTCTGACTATGGAAGTATAAGACATCTACTTCCTCATAGTTTTATCAAATCCAAGAGTTCCTATCTCATTGAATGGTCCTTGAGGTAGGGAGATCACCACTCAGGGTCTCATAGATATCTATTTCTATCTAGGAACACATATGTGTGGAAAGAAGATACCTATCAAGGATGCGATGGGTTTTCCATTACGGATAGATTTATTTTACTATGAAGTGCATCTCTAGGAGCCAAGGATCCCACCAGGAATCCAGGGATCACATGTTGTATTCCTTGGAGGTGATGGCTCCTACGGTATTCAACTGGACAGAAGCCCTACTAGACACATTCAAGTAAAAACTAATCAATTTTTAGCAAGGAGAACTGAAACAGTTTGGATATGGAAAAAATATTGGTGGCATTCTTCTTTGAGAGAGTACTAGTACCGCAGACACAAGTGGCCTTTACAGAGCTGAGAGCACATGATCCATGCATGTTTAAAAGGGTAGAAGTCATGGCCCGCCATGGTGGTGAAGGATAGAGGATTAAGTATGGGGTTTCATTTTTCAGCTGGTTGGATGAATAGCTCCTCATGATTGAGGATTACGCATATGAAGGTACCTACTTCAGAGGGGATCCATACCTGGATTTGTCGGTAGAAGAGTAGTGGGGGGACCTCGGTGAGTACAGCACTAAGATATGCAAGTTTTTTATACTTTTGTTGTTTTATGATTTGGATGTA
The DNA here is from genome assembly GCA_001517045.1 of Pseudotsuga menziesii. Taxonomy (NCBI): domain Eukaryota; kingdom Viridiplantae; phylum Streptophyta; class Pinopsida; order Pinales; family Pinaceae; genus Pseudotsuga; species Pseudotsuga menziesii. Next base: position 21,563 of record LPNX011187767.1, read on the forward strand.
TGGTGACAAGACATACTCTCTCTCATGTAGATGTGGGATTATCACGACCTGGGGTTCATCTCCCATAGATAGGAAGGCTGGGCCTCTTATTGTGCACAATGGGGATGCTGATATGAACGAGATGGAGGAGAATATCAACAAGTTGAATTTATACATACTGGACATATAGGTAGATGACCTCCCTAGGAGGTATCATAGGCACACCATGAGTGTGTTAGGTCAGTTCGACCACTTGCTGCAGAGGGTGGAAAGGGCTATCATGTGCTACCATGAGCACCACTAGGGTTCCCCATGATGTATATGTTAGATTTTCTTAATATTTGATTAGATTATCTAGGATATTTATTTGAAATAATAACAAGTACAACAAAAAGCATAAGATGTAAAATATGCATGAAACACAAATATCTTCTTCGAGGAAACCATAAAGGAGAAAACCCTGCAAACTTCTTTAGAATAGTAAGATTATCAAAAGTAGTAATAAGAAATGTTCAGCAGCTATATTTCTCTCCTCCCATGACTCTCTCTCTCTCTTCAATTCCTTAGAGAGTGTGTGTGTTGTAAATGAGGGAGAGTGCCTCCCTATTTATACCCTTTCAAGTCATATCACATGGGGCCCACTTCTCCTAGAGAGACCACAATTACATATTACATTATGTTACATTGGGGACTATTGCCTCAACTTACAATAGAGGCTATACCTCAAGGTCTAGACACAATTTAGACATCCCGTAAAGAGGTAACACACATCCCCAATGGGGGTACAAAAACATACAATGATAATATACATCAAAATATATTGTGAATTTACAAATGCATTGACACTCCCTCTTAACTAGGAAGTTATTATCTCTCTATACAGTCATCAATACATCTGGTCATCTCTTCATCCCATCATCATCATCACAGAGTCATAGAGTCTTCATCATAGTTTCTGCCATCATTTTCTTATAATTTGATCATCGCCCCATACTATCTGTCATTAGAAGTTTCTACAGTTCCAACCCATTTTCATGCTGGATGTAATTCTACAATGCCAACACTTATTCATGCTCGATGTAGGTCTTGATTTATAGAGTCAACCCTTTTTCATGCTGGATGTAGGCCTAGCCCTATTCTAGGTCTTTATCATCTTCATATCATCTCATTGTCACACGAAGCACATCCCAAATACGCATAACACAACACTCACATTCATCGGCATAGTAGGACACACCTACTACCATCCAGGGAAAGGTTCCAACACTTACATCCACTGGAATGGTAGGACACACCTAATACCATCCAAGAAAGGCTCATGTGTATCACTTCCCCTTAGAGGGAACCTTGATCTTAAGAACACCAAGCTTCTATCTGAAGTACTCAAACTTCACTCTGTCCATTTATAGCATTCCGGATTGATTACATCCAAGTATGACCTGCAAGCTTTGCTAGGACTCATTACATCTGAGGACAACCGACAGGAATGATTACGCTCGAGAAACCTATGAGATTTGCTGGGATTTTATGCTCAGATAACCTATCTCGTTAGCTATGCTAGAACTCATCACTCCCTCTTTTGAGATATCTCGATATGATCACATACTGAAGCTTCACTAATCCTCTCTGTATCATACAAAAAAATGCATGTCATATCAATCAAATCAAATAGTATCTTTCAAAAGAAACATACTACCTCACAAATAGTCGAGAAAGTGGAAACATATTTTTTGTCGGATGTACTCATGAGCACCATGCAGGACTCCATCCTACCAAACTGGTAGCTCATACTGGATCTCGAATTGAAGAAGAAACCCAAGGTTCTCTTCTTCTCAGTGGTGCTACCAATACGAATCAACATAAACATGTAGGTTAGTCTACTGATTTGTATCACAATTGAGCCAATAATCAAGTGTACCCTTCAAGTACCTTACTCCATGCTTTGCAACCAGGTGAGCATGTCTCGGATCCGTCAGGAATAGGCTCAGGTCGTTAACAGAAAAGCATGTCTCTAGTCTTGTATTCCTCATGCAAATCAATGAACAAATCATCTGACGATATATCATGGCATCAACTATCTCTGATGAAGAATCAATCAATAACTTTAGGTTTGATGCCATAATTGTGGCCATGGCCTTGTAGTCCATCATCCTGAACCTCTTTAGGATCTCCACTGCATACTTCCCTTATCCAAGGAAGATTCCATCCACACTTTTCCACACCTCCATGCCTATAAAGTAGTGCATCATACCCATTTCCTTCATCTTGAACTTGGCAGTAATTCTCCTTCTTTCAACTTTAATGAGTTCCTCTTTTCCTGTCAGGAATAGGTCATCAAAAAATAACAAGAGAATCACTGGTCTTCTGCCTTCAACCTTGAAGTAAAGGTTGGAATTCACTTTACTCTCAGTAAATAGTAGATCCATCAGTAATATGTCCATCTTGTCATACCATGTTGAACCTTAGTATCTTCTGCAATCACTCCCTCGAAAATGGAGCATCATTCTCCCTCTGCCTTTCGTACTCTATGTATTGAAACATTCTGTAATGGAGTGACAAGTAGCTTCATATGCTACTAATATTATATGTATCCATATAGGGTCATTGGACACCAAGATCCTCTATATTGAACTTTGTTTAAATTTCTTCTTAAACCCATCTGTGATCTTGTCATCCTCTATAGTCTTTCATCTTCAATATTGTAGCAAAGGTTAAGATCTTCATCACTCTAGGTAATCTTTAAGGCGCTCCTTATGTACCTGTATGTTCTATCCCATGGGTGCCTTCTGAGCTCGTATAAGGCCTTCTTTAATTTCCACACATGAGTCTACTTGTCATGTGTCTCAACTCCCAGTGGCTGCTCTACATATACTTGACTCATCACTGGTGCAAATGTCTCTTCATATTCTATGCCTTCTTTCTATGAGAAGACTCGTGCGACGAATCTTTCCTTGTATCCCATGATGTTTCCATCTACTGCATGTTGTATCTTGTAGATCCATATAGAATACACTATGGATTTACCTTCAGGTCTTGAAACCACATCCTTGACATCATTCTTCTTGAACTGGTACTCTTTGATCATAGTCTCCTTCCCTTTCTTCTTGTCTACTTCTTGATAGCTGGAAGGCTTTGCATCAATGATGTCGCTCAACAATGTCACATAACTAGAGTGTGTATTAGGCCTCTTTATTTCTTTGGAAGTATTGTCATACTATTCTTCATCTTGGATTATATCTCGTGCCCAAGGTGGTATTCATCTCTCGAGGTGGATCTATCATTCTCTTTATATTCTTCTGAAGCTCTTTCTTTCGCTATGGTGTCTTTGACCCAGGAAGCTTCAGGTTCATCTTCTGAATTGTCGTTAATTTTTCTTTGTAATGATCTACAAGTCATGTTAATTTGCATTATTAGAAACATATCATAATTTCCAAAACATATTAATAGTGAGAAATATATGTCACATAGGATTGCGACGGCTTTAGTCAAACGGCTACAACATTCATCCATATCATGTATACATATAATAACTTCTAGATGCATTCTACCCTAATGTTATTATGAGTGTGTACTACTCCTCATATGCTAGAAAAGGGGTTTCAATCTAGATAAGTAGTAATGGAATGTTGTACAACATCATTGACTTCTTACCCATCATGTGCAATTTGGTAGTATAAATGCAAATACTCAAGCACACATAACACATCAACTGAATATAAACAAATGCATAACCAAACAATATCATGAAATGACAATTGAATACTTATATTTATTTGTTTCATGGGTATACTCCTTCTTGATCCTTCTACTTCATCATCTTCTTCATTCATAACAACATCATTTCTTATCCAAATGCTAAGATGGATATGAGGTTCTTCAAGAATTCAGTCCTTCATATTCCTCACCGCTTGAGGGATATTCTTTGAATCGTGAGATCTTGATCTTCAGTTACTCCCATATTCTCTTCTCTTATTATGAGTCAACATTATTTTTATGTGCACTCTTCCCCTAGTCTACTGAAGGGAATCACTTCTTTCTTTCACACATTCCTCAAATGAGTGAATCCCATGATCTTGGGAGGCCATTCAAGGTGGTTATAACAATATCTTGTTATTCTTCAATTTCTTCATCATAACATCGAACACTTATTTTTTGGTGTCTTTAAGGATGACACATGATGGATGAGATGATATAGAATCTGAAATGATTCTCTTGGATCTAGCCTTAGACTCATCTCCCTCTAGCTCTTAGAACTTCCTTAGTGAATTACTGATCCAAGTCATTTCTTCAAGGATCACATAGGTCCTATACTTCCATACTCAGAATTTGTCGGCTTCACCAAGCTTGTCATCAAGCTGGTGTGATTAGTCATTTTGAAATGAGAACATCAAATGTAAATAACAAAAATTTAGATCTTACCGATTTGAGGTGTCCATCCTAGTTTTTAAGCTAGTTGATCTAGGGTTTACTAGAGAAACCCTAATTTTCAAAACTTAGAATTTCAAACTTATAATTTGATAGAAATATGGACCTATTCAAGGAGATCTTTCCAATGTACTCCTTTTCTGAAAACAGTGGAGGGAAGCTCCCAGAATAGGAAGCCCTAGTTTTCCAATTTCTTCTACATAAGTTACTGATATTGATTATGTTGTCTCTCCAAATTTTTGGATCCTTAAGGTATGAAAATTCTCATTATGATATATTGATAAGTATTATTTCCAAATCCATAGGTTAGATCATAAATGCATTCTCCAAATGGGACTTATTTGGATTTTCCGAAGGTGACTGTTTTGGGGACTGCTGAACGTAGCGAACTTGTATGGACTACCACGTGTCACTGTTTCACATTCTGGGTCTAAAAAATGTACCACAGAAGATAAATTCTATGCCTTACCTAAACAACCTGCTAAATTTAGTTTGCACCTTCCTATCCTGAGATATAGAAAATATCCCTAGGTCACATGTTTATGACTATATTCTGGAAGAGGATGGAACCCTAATTTGGAGGAACCATATCTCTTGAAGTATAGCGAATCTGAAGATGAAACATTTACACAGTGTACAACATGAATTTTTCTTCAGATTGTAAAATTTTTGGATTCTGAACATTCTTTGATCTCGCGTTATAGCGAAATTTCTAGGATTACTAAATTTAGTCTTCTAGGGTTTTTCAGGCATGAAACCCTAATTTCCATTAGCTTCCATCACAGTTGTATTTTGGTTGTACAGTGAAACTTCTATGATTCAGAAACTGATACCACCAATAGATGCACCCTAGTGAGGTGAGTTATCCTAGCCCTCCTTGCTTGATGATTTGTGGAGAGAACACCTTCAACTAGGAAGCCATAGTTTGTGCAGCTGCACAATGGCTTCTTTCAGAGAGAATCTAATACCATGTTAGATTTTTGTAAGATTTGATTAGATTATCTAGGATCTTTATATAAAATAATAACAAGTATAGAAAATTGAATAGGATGTAAAAGATTCACAAGACACAAATATTTTCATCGGGGAAGCCATAAAGGAGAAAACCCCACAAACTTCTTCAGAATAGTATGATGGTCAAAAGCAGTAATAAGAAATGTTCAGTAGCTATATTTATATCCTCATATTACTGTCTCTCTCTCTCCAATGCCTTAGCGAGTGTGTGTGGTGTGTATAAATGAGGGAGAGCTCCTCCCTATTTATACCCCTTCAAGTCACTGACCAAATATAAGACTCGATCCTACATTTCATCTCACATGGGGCCCACTTCTCCTAGAGAGACCACAATTACATATTACATAATGTTACATTGGGGACTATTTCCCCAACTTACAACAGAGCTTGTACCTCAAGGTCTAGACACAATTTAGAAATCCTGTAAAGAGGTAACAAGCATAGCTAATGGGGGTACAACAAGATACAATGATAGTATACATTATAATATCTTCTAAAGTTACAAATACATCAACAGTATACACTGAAATCCTTCTAGATTCAGTATTTTTGACATTTTGTTGAAATCTAGTGTGCTTTAGTTGGGGTCTCGAGACCATATTTTTTGTACCCAAACTCTTATATATATATATACAAAGACTCATCTTTTTGCGTCCTACTTGTCTTAATGATGGAATGTTATTTACATGGAATTTATGTCTTCTACTATTTATGTACAATATATCATGTTGTCTTACTTATAAATGTGTCAAGAATGAGTAATGTACCAATCCAACATATAATTTGCAAGTGAATCAAAAACTGAATTATAAGATCTTGGAATGTGTTGATAAACAATTGATTCAAATGATCTCCCTAACAAACGTACCTTTCGACAAATACGAAGGAGCACTGGGTTCCAGATGGAATAAACATGGTTCAAATGAGAAACCACAAGCTAAGAGTCCATAAAAATGACCAAATGATCAATATTATGAGACACAAATTCAATTAGAAACCCTATCACTGCATGGTACTCGACTATGTTGTTGGTGGTTGGACGTAGGAAAACCAATCCCGAAATAACTAGGTCATTATCTTGGGAATACCAAACCCAAGTAGCTGAGGTGATATTGAAGGTGTGGTGGAAAGAACCATCAGCAAAACCATAGAAGAGAGACATCTGCATATTTGGAATCATAATATGGGATAAGAAGCATCGGAAAACAACCCAAAACCACACTAAAAACGACCAAAACACACTTCAAAAAGTCAAATATGTACATATATACAATGCACAAATGCAAAGATATGCTAAGCATAGTACCTTTTCAGGTACAACCCATTGCAAGGTTTCTCAAAAGGTGTCCTGTCATAGTCTACTAACTCATAGGCCCCTTTTTCCAATAATTTTCTAACAATATAGGGACCATACCACATCGATTCCAACTTCCCTTTCCCAAGTTGGTCATGTTTATGATTGTAGCTCAGAATCATATCTCCTTCTTTAAAAACATGAGGTGAAACCGATTTATCATGCTAAGCTTTGAATCAGTTTTTGTGTGACGCATAGCTAGAGTGATATCTCATTGACTCTCATCAAGGTCTGTTAGATAAGGAAAACACTCCTCCTCGATGGAAGTATTGGGTAGAATTTCGGCGACTATCTTAAGAGACGAAATCTCACACTCGATAGGTAGAATTGCTTCAACTCCGTAGACCAATTTGAAAGGAATGAAACCAATTATTATTTTGATGGAATTTATATAGGCCCATAGTGCCGAGACAAAAATTAAATGACAATTGGAATTATGTTCTCCAACCATCCAATGAAGCATGGTCTTAAGGACCTTGTTAATGGCTTCAACCTAGACATTAGGTTGTGGATTGTAGGGGGTTGAGTTTTCATGATAGAAACCCAAATCGGTTATCATGTGGTTAGAAAAATGAGATCCATGATCAGTGACTATGTCTTGTGGAACTCAAAACCTAGCAATTACATGATTAAACAAAAAGAGGATGCCTTTCTTACAATCCTTAGCATATCTAGGCATAAACTCAACTCATTTCATGAAATAATCAACAAATACGATGATAAGAATGCCCCCAGATTGAGGTAGACTTACAATGCATAAATTCAATTCCCCATTTGGAAAAAGGGCCAATGACAATGAACGGGTGTAACAAAGTAGGGTGGGCATGCTTTTTTGAATAAAAAATATGATTGGGTGGGCATTTCTTGACCACTTCTTGGAAATCCTTGAACATTGAGGGCCAAAAGTACCCGATGTGAAGAATTGTCTAGGCTGTAGCCATCCTAGAAAGATAATCACCACATGATCCAGAGTGGCAGTCATTTAAAACATGTTCATCCTCATCATGAGTAATACATCGGCGGAGAGTGGAATCGATAACACGCTGGTATAGGGTATCATTAAGAATGAGATATTATTTATCATGGTGGTGGATGCATTGATGATCATCGCGGGATAGATTAGGTTGAAATCTCTGCATTTGGATATGGATGATCAAATATCCATACCACGGGTCACTCGTGCTGATGAGGAACAATAATTCATCCATAAATGAATCATTGGGCTCAATTTCCATGAGAGAATGGGAAAGGCCAACCATCAAATCCGCGGAGACAAATGACTTCTTAGAAGTATTATTTGAGAACTCGAGATCAAATTCTTGTAGGATGATGATCCATAAAGAAATTTTTCTTCCTAGTACTTGACGGGTCAAAATATAGTAGATAGGGTTTTGTTCTGCGAGCACAGTAGTAGTGCGAAGTAATATGTAATGACAAAAATGTTACACTATGATGATCATAACCAAAGCTAGCTTATCCACATGCAAGTATCGGGTTTTAGAGTCGACGAGACTCTTACTAATATAGTATATCACATGTTCTTTTCCAAGTGAATCTTTCTGCACTAGAACCATACCGATGGTTGTAGTGGAGCAAGTAATGTAAAGGAGAAAATATTTTGAATAATCAGGGGGTTGAATCATAGGTGAGTGTGTTATGGATTAATTTAGATTATAAAAATACCGTTGAGATTGATCATCCCAAAAGAAGGGAGTGTTCTTATTCAACATACGCATATAACCATGTGTTTTGTCCATGAAATTGCACACGAATCAACGAAGAAAGTTTTCCTTCCCCTGCAAAATTTGGAGTTCAGTAATGTTGGTTGGGGGGGGGTAAGGCCACGATAGCCGCAATTTTTAAGGGATTGATTCGAATACCATCCTTGGAAACAACAAAACCAAGAAGGCATTCAGTCTCAACATAGAAAACACATTTATGTAGATTAAGCCGAATGTGATAATGATGGCACCGAATGAAAATATCTCTAAGGTTCCCTGTATGATCTTCTCTCCGTTGTGAATGAGATGGAAGTTCATCCAGATATGGTTACACAATGTGTTTTATATCATGAAAGGTGTAAGACATGGATTTTTAAAAGGTGGTTCCAACATTCTTCAAGCTGAAAGGTAACTTTCGATAAGAAAAGGTTCCCCACGGGAAACTGAATGTCATCTGATGTTGGTCGAGGGGTAGTATCTCAATCTGATTATAGCTGGAAAAGCCATCCATGAAGGAAAAGATGACACTTCTAGCACATTTATCTATGATATGATCAATGTGAGGGGTGGAAAATTTTTCCTTTGGACAAGCCTTGTTCAAGTCCCTAAAATCGATACAGACCTCAATAGTTCCCTGCTTCTTGGAAACATGAACAATATTAGACACCCACTTAGTTAAAGGCAAGGGGTAAATAAAACCATCTTTTAAAAGTTTTTCAAATTCATCTTTAATGGATGTTGCTTTCCTTGGGTAGCCTTGGCGAAGTTTTTATCTGGCATTTTTTTCCGTCAGGTAACTCTTGATCTGGTGCACCACAATGGAGGGATCAATCGTGTGAATTTCTTCATAGCTCCAGGAAAAAAACATCACATAATTACTTGGAAAGATCTTTGAATTCTTCGATTTTAGTTTTTCAAAATTTATGGCCAATGTGAACATGTTCAACAACACCGAGCTGCACTAATATCTCCATGAGAACGGTTTGGGTGATGTTACATAAGTTCCTTCAAAATCAATCCATTGTAATAATACATGCATTTATGGATGTTCAATGATATCAGAACTGACAAAATACATAAAATATGAATCTACCAGATTGGAATTAGGAATAAACATAGATCAATGATGGAAATATTTTGATACGGATTCATCAGACTCATAATCTCAATGATGAACTCGTATGATGTAAAAGTTTGCGAGAAATAATCCAAAATGGAGATCATCAATGTAGGAATCAAAAATAGATTGAATGGCATGATACAAGGCTTCGTGTAGAATCAGAGAAGGAAATTCAATAGTCTCTTTTCCTTTAGACATGCCCCCGGTCATGGATGATATAATGTTTACCATGGAAATTTATGTACTAGCAGGGGAAGTAGTAGATGGAAAGACCCCCATGAGGGATTAATCCTTCAAAAGTACAATTCCTATGGATTGATAGGGAGGAGGGGACTTCCCTAACATCAGAACACTATTTCCCATGCTATAGGTGACATCAAGTGAATAATAATCGAGTTGATCGATGGTTACAATTTTCCCTTGATGTGGAAATTGGAGTGTATGAAATACCAATGAAGCAACTGTCGACATAGCACACAACCAATTTCTTCCTAATAACAAATTGTAATCCAATAGAGCATCAAACACTTCTACTTGGATAGAAATGGTCTTTCCCCCACCTCGATAGATAATGTTGGTAGCAGGCCATGAGGTTGTAAACCTCATTCATCGAATTCTTTTAGGGTAGTTGGTGCCTTATTTATTTTAGGAGAACCAATGGATCCCTAACAAGACATCGATAAAACCAAGGTGTAATATCCTTCATCCAATACGGTCTGATGAACCTTCCTACCTACCACTCTAGTCATGATTTGGAACACAAGTTGGTGTGAGAACCTCGATTTATGACTTTCCCCATTAAAAGTAATCATGGTGGAACTCTTAAGATGTAAATATACTAGAGTTTTCAACAAGTTCTTCCATTGTGCATGACAAATTTGGAGTACTTCCAGTGTAGACATAGCACAAGGAGCTTGGGCCAAATATTAAAAAACGTTGTAGAATTGATCAGCCATAGAACTAGGATTGAAAACATATTTTTGGATTGTACTCTTGGGAGGACGCAAGATTGTATCAAGAATAGGTTTTTCAATAGTGAGAGGGCTATTAGAAGTAGGTGGAGGAGAAGGATTGATATAAGAAGTCTTCTCAGGAGAAGCACCTTCATATTTATTCCTAGGAGGCTTATTGTATGTATTATTTCTAGTAGTCAACACATTAGTCTCGATGGAAATCATGCTGGTTTCCTTCATAGATCATGAGGGACCATGCAAAGAAGTATGGTCGATCAATTGTTGTTGGGATGGAAACAGGTCAGTTAACACTTCTGGTGTGGCTTTATCCTTAAAAAAAATTTTAATCCATCCACGACGAGGACACTCCTTCATGAAATGATCATCTCCACACAACAAGAAAAGATACTTGGATTTCTGTTTAGGTTTAGTATCATTCTCTAGAGTCATGGTTTTGGTATTCTCTTGCTAGTTTCTGGGTTTTTTATTCTTGCATTTTCCTTTTTTATTGTTACTGGGTGTTTGTGAATATTGAATAGCATTCACCTCACCAGATACAGTAGGAGTAGGAGGAGTTCTAGTAGAAGCACTATGTTACTGGGCACTCTTAGCTATGGATGCAGGTTGGATTGAACTAGCAACACCATCGATAGGAGTCTCTATTGTCGGCTTAGAAAGATCAGTGATGGGACGAGGAGCATTAGGAATCAGGTCATATAAAGTCTCGGACTGAGAATAAAATAAGTCCAAATGTTGAACCTAGCTAATAGCCTACTCCTCTATGATGACACTAGTCATAGCTACATCATGGGAAATAGGAGGATACAAGGACTTGTTGAACCAGTCAACCAAAAGTTGATCCAGAAAAAAAGTTTTGATTAACTTTCGACATCTCCTCTATTCATGAATATGATCAAGTATGTGGGTGGAAGTATTTTTCTGAAGAGAGGTCAAAATATCCGTACTGGTTTCATACCATATGGGTAACTGGAAGTTAGTAAGGAATACAATTTCCAATGAATTAAAATCCACAAACGAGTGTTGTGAAAGTTTAATGTACCATTGTAGTGGTCAAAGTTCACTGGAAGAGCCTCAAATGAATGGAACCATCCATTAGGGAGTTTGAAGAACACCAGAGATGGATATTCATCACATGATTCTTTGGGTCTTCTCCTTGTCTTCCGTCAAACTTCAGGATGTCTGATGGTAGTTTGACCAAAATTGTTGTCCAAAACGGATCATGTTGGATGGGATCATTAATCAAGTTGAATAAGTTTGGCAGATCTAAGGTATCCAAAAATGGAAGTTATCGGTTTGGTTGTAGGTAATTGTAGTACTGATAAGGTAAGGCCACAACCGTAGGACCAAAGGTAGGTTGAGGTTGGTTGTAATACCAAGAAAATTGCTGATAGTTGGGAGCATTTTGACCCATGAATGGTGATGGTGCTTGGTTGGTTTTGGGTTGGGGTCCATAAGTAGTTTGAGCCCACTAATTGGTAACTCATCCAGGATAAGGGACATATAACGAATTATTATACTATGCCCCGCTAAGTTATTGATTACCAATATCAGGTTATTGGGGAGGGACCGAGGCTTATGTAGGAGGATGTGAAATAGGACCAATAAGACCATAACCAGAATTACCATTAGGTACAAAATATGGAGGGGAAAATGTTGTAATATTATGTAGAATAGGTACATAAGTTCCCCTATCTACATGGGATATAGAGGGAAAAAACTGACTTCCAATGTTCGACAAGTACATGCTAGTCATAGAAGTAATTCCCATTTGAGAATTTGACTTTGGATTCTTAACAAACTATGGAGCTCTCATGGGAGTGGTAAGTCTAGTGACCCTTGATGCAGGTGGAGGATTAGATGGAATGGAACCAGAAGGAATATTCAAAGATGTACCTAGAATATCACTATGTAAAATATAAGGTAAATTCCTTCTAGATTTCGAAGTTAACTCCATAGCTGACACATTTACGACACTAGTAGAACCAAACTAAGAGATAGCTTGGCCCATGGTAGTTTCCCAAAATGAAGAAATTAGCCCAAATATAGGAGTTATCATTTCATCATGCTGGAATTGATTATGTCCAACCTCAAAAGGGGTTGGGACAACAAAATATGGATTCCGAGTGGAGGGTTGTTTCACCAAAGGTGGTATTGATAAGTCAATAACAGGAGGATTGATAGGAGGATAGAATTCACCCACTCCTTCAACTGTAATTCCTTTCAATTCAAGCATCGGAAGGATACTTGCATCGAAGTTGGTATCCATCTCTCTTTCCATGGAAGGATAAGTTCATGGATTCAAGGGAAGTTTAGGTCACAATCCATGTAATCGACGATATCTTCTCCATGGAAATTCATCCAGTTTGAAAGAGACAAACTGATCTAAAAATTATAGCTCTATCTAATTAGGAAAAACAAACACTGCTCAAGCTAAGAAAACAATCAAACTGTGATAGGAGTGGCTTAAAATTTAGGATCCTCACGGGATTGTCAAACCACCACAACTTGCTGTATACCATAGGGTCCAATAGTCAAACATGACAAGGAGGATTGGGATTGTACCTTTGTATGAATACCCAAAAACCTGGATGAAACATGTGTAGTAATCTCCCAAGTGTTGTTCTCGGTGTATTGCAGTGATAGGATGTCAAAAGGGTCATGCTCGCATGGTCTCTAAAACCCTAAATGTATCTCGTGATATACACATGGTATGTGGGATCTCCACTCTGTAGTAGTGTTGTCTAATGCACAACTTTTCGAAAGGGGCCTTCCTATATACCACTGAGTACTTGAAGTACCTTTTGATATACCTCAAGGGTACGTGAAAGGTTGTTCTATATACCAGTAATACGTGGAAGAATGCATGATCGTTGGGATGTAGTGCATGAAAAAAATGACAACTCCTACACTTAAATATATCAGAACATGTCTCTAAACTATCACACCTTTCTACAAATTTTAACCTAAAACTAGCGCTTGATTTCATCTTTGGTAGTTAGGTGAATGCATGAGGTGAGTACTGAAAAATAAAACCATGTAGAATGATCATTTAAATTTTCACTTCACTTTCATAACATGCCCTACTTAGAGAAGAGGTAGAGGTTCAGTTCCTACTTATCCAAAAAGAATAAAAACCCAAACAAAAGTATTGAAATATGCTTCTAATCCTATTTCAATCAAACAAAATACTTCTAATACAAACAATCTTGAAAATCAAAGGGATGAGATCTCTTCTGAAAAGAAAAACTAATATGACTAACTAGCACACCACACTTTTCAACTTCTTCAAAATGATAACAAGATTCAAAAACAACCTTTTTTTTTGTTCAAGAATAAAAAGGGCAAGAAGCAATCATATCATATGCACTTGAAAGTCTCTAGGACCAATCAAATCATTAGAAATTCATACATGCTAATACCTATAAGCTTTTCCTCAGTTTTTTCAAAAAATATGAATGTAAAGACCAACTTAGATCAAACTAAGAAGAAACAAAAGCACTATTATTTCCTTTTCAATTGTTCTAAGCAATATTCAGAGATCCAAATAGAGTTATACTTTTCAGATATTCCTTATTTCAATCAAAACTTAGATGCACAAGAAGCTAATAATCCAAATCAAATAAGTACTTGAAGGTGTAGACCAATCAAGACCAAAAACACATTTCAGATTCTAGCTAACAGTATTAACTTTCAACAATCAAAGCCAAACAAGATGTAGAAATCAAAATTACAAATGAAGGATCTCAAAATCACATAGGGATTGAAACCCTACCTGACACCTTGGGATGGAAGATGAATACAGAGCGTTACCCCTAGGGAACTACGCGTTGTCCACAGTGACAGAGCGATGGAACTGCTCTCTATAATTTGAATAAGAGAGCGGTGTTGTCCATATTTTCATCACCTATCAACATATATTTCATCCCTCTTTTTCATATTATTATCCATTTATCATTCCATTTTCCATCCATTTTTTGTAACTTCCCGTAAAATAGCATATTACTTCCATTGATTCTTTAGTGGTTAATCATGATTATTTTCCTTTATTTTTAATGAATTGAAGATTATTATGCATATTTTTACTGATGTTGGTTTATGGAGTGATTTTCCATATTAATAGCAGCAACACTCATGGTTCAAGCCTCCAGCTCATGATTAAACGACCTTAAGAAAAACACATGCCAGACAAGAACACCTTTATTCGCATCTTGATTTGTAGGCAGATGGAAATGAATCTCAAAAATACAAGACATGGGTTTTGTGCGTAAAGGCCTCAATTAATTGAATCACAAGGAAATTTCCAAATAAAGCTATGATTTAAGATATACAATTGGTTCTCTAAACATGTAATTCCCATATTTACTGTTGCGGATGGTTTTCCAAATTAGAAAATTTGTTGAAACAGATCAAGTTGGGGATTTGGTTTCTCATTCTCCTGAAAGAATTTTATGTATAAATATGTAATCAATCTCATGAAAAGGGGGGGAGGAGAGAAAGCAATGTTATTCTCTAGGATTTGATCTGGACTCTTTTGTAATGATTTCATTATGATAATACATGCTGGCAATTTCTTAATTTTGGAGTTGTAGACTTTCATTGTAGAGATCCAGCTTTGCTCAGTGGAAGAAGGGCCCTTTTCCCTGAGCAGATGCTGATAGTATTGATTGTAAGTGTGTTATTTTGTAGATTTGTTTATTATTCAGTTCATGTTTTCATTCATTAGATTTATCATAGTTTTATGTATTCATTCATTAGATTTATCATAGTTGTTTTCGTGTTAATTCGTTTGATAGATCGTTGGCCAACATAGCACTTCTTTTATATTCATGCAATTAGATTTTCCTTCATAAGAATTGATTTTGTTTGAAGTGTGATTAGATTTACAATTTGGTTTCATAAATAGGTTTCAGGTTTATTTTCTTTTCAAGAAGGTGTGATCTAGTTTTCAATGAGTTTCGATTTCCTACGAATAGATAGTAGTGTCAGGTAGAAATTGTGCTTGGATAGATATTGCACAATAGATTTGAAATAGAATACTTCCTCGGGTTGATAATTTATGTTTTGGAAGTTCAATTGTTTATTTAATTATACAATTAATCCTACCAACATTTTGGCATCATTGTCGGGGAAGTTATCAATGATGCAAAAGAACTTCTCACATTGTTTTGTAGATGCATTGTTAAAGTAGGGCATGTAGGTTGCATGATTACTTTTCAGTTTACTAAATTTTCTTTGAGCGTGGATTTTCTTTCTTTGCATTTAGTTTTATTACATTTTCAAATTTTGGAGCATAAATCTTATCATTCCCCTTAGTGGTGTTGTAATCACCACCCATTATACTAACAAGTTGATAGGAACATTCGAAGGCGGAGCCGCAGAATAGCACATGAAGAATCTATGAAGAGATGGTAGGTAAGAAATATCGATAAGTTGTTACTTTAGAATTTTCTATCAAAGATTGAGGAAGAGTGGCACCAATGAAAAGCATTCTGCCACATGTTCTACCAAATTTTCACGGTTTCGAAAATGAAGACCTTGATATATTTTATTTCAATTTGAAGTACTTTGTATAGGATATGGTTATTGTTTTAGTGATCAAAAGTTGAATGTGTTTCCCCTTACTCTAAAAGGAACAACCCTTTGATGGTTCATGAGCCTTGGTGGGAATTGTATACAAACTTGGGAAGGTATGAAACATGTATTCTTGAAAAGGTACCAAGATTATTGTAGGGTCAATGAAGAAATATTTCAATTGACACAAGGAGAAGAAGAGACTCTGGAGGAATATGTGGAAGGTTTTCAATATAACCTCGAAAGATCCAAACAAAGGAAACTGGGGAAGGAGACCTTGAAAACAATTCTACTCAAGGGAATCCAAGCTAAATATTTAGAAATATTAAATATGATGGGAACATGTAATGTATTTTAGTTAGCATATGATGATATTTATGAGTTATGTATAATGTACTCAAGAGGAAATTTCAAGACTGGTAAGAATTCTAAGGAGATTTTATCTCTATTTTTTAAATTTGCTGCAAAAACAAGTTTTTTACGAGCTAAAATCAATAATTTATTTGAAAATTGTAATGATGATATCAATGATTCACTAAATTCAGAATTGGTTGTTTTGCAGGTTAAGCAAAAAAATGAGGAATTTGAAGAAACAATTTTTCCTCAATTCCAGAAGCAACATATTGCATTGGATTGTCCTTTGGATTCTCACAATTTGTGGCATATGTGGCCTAAATCATTCCACAGATTGTTTCCCCTACTTACCCATGATGAAATAAGCATATCAAAGAGATATAGGAGGTGCAACAAATTTATTACAAAATCAATGGAAATCGTGGCCTACATGTATGTTTCAAAATTATATCCCTCTGTTTCCATACTCTCATACTCATTCATTGAATACTCTTCCACCATGGCATCTATTGCAGCCTCAATTTAACTCTTAGCTACCTTATCCACAAGGTGGGAATGGCCTATATTATGATCACATGGCCACTATCGCTCATGCTGCAACAAAACTTGGTCCTTCAATATCAACCTCACAAACCAATCCTCTACATCAACCACATCTATTTTCTCATCAAACTCCTTGGTATCCAACACAATTTCCTGTCCAATCGACCCACCACCCTAACCATAATAAACCAGTGCAATATGCTTACAGTGTTGAACTGCAAAATTTTCCTACATTTCCCTCCTGTTCTACCTCACCTACACCACTACGAAAATATTGTGCGTTGTTGCAGTAAATCCATATGAGGCCGTAACATGTTTTAAATCCAAGACTTGGAAGTGAAGTTTCTTATGATCATCAACAAGTTAACAAGATCAACAAATTTGATGAAGAACACACATTGGTACCAAAAGCATCCTTCACATCATCAGATCCGAACCTCTTATGCATTGAGGAAGATCATTTTACTAAGGAGCTTCATGGTGTAACAACCATGAAAAATCAGGGGAACAAAGATTATATTGAAGATTGGTTTCAATCTGTTATCGGTCTGCAGCATCATTCCATACTTCACCAATTCTTGGCACCATCATTTAAAGGGAAATTGATCTCTCATATCCTAGCATTCATAAAGTTATATTTTTTTGTTGGGAGTATGAGAATACTTGAGTCATTTTTTCGAAAGTGGCTCCATTGGAAGTTTTCCTACACTTGAAAAGAAATTGTTATTTCCAAGTAGTGTAGGATATTGTAAATAAATAAAATTGGTAAGATCCCATTCAATTTTTAACTTAGATGCATAGATAGTATTTTGTTTTGAATAAGAACTCTTGGACATGTGGTGCAGTAAGAGACACCCATATTACTAATCTCTCTTTTTTAGGAAGTGGGTAAGAGAAAGGAAGCATTGATGAATGAAGACTCCATGGGAAAATGAGCCAACGATTATGAAACCCTTCAAGCTTGAACTCGGACATGAATTTGTTAGTTGCAACACACTATTATAGTGTTGTAGATTACTTTCAGCTGCAACACATAGCTATGACTTTCAGTTGTAACAGTAAGCTGCAACACCCAACTATGACTGTCGGCTGTAACAATGAGCCACAACACCTAGTTGTGACTGTCAGCTGTAACAGTGAGCTACAACACCCAACTATGACTGTCCTGTAGGTGAAAATTTATGAGTTTTAGATAAGTTTGTGTTGCACATCATGGTATGTATTTAGTTTTCATTTATATACAACACATCCATAAAAATACACATGCTTTATTTCAACATTATATCATTTTTAAGAGTTGCAGGTGCAACTGCAACAAACTGTGTAAGTCAATCTAGGTGCTCAATGCTTGAAATTTTTGGTATGGGTGTATGCTATATTTAAATTTACATCACTAAAAACACTCACAACTATTCCGGTCACTTTTTGGGGCCCAAATTTTATTTATTGAATTTTTGTGGCATTTTGGCTTGAAAGTTTTACTGAAACACAGTCAGGATAACCCGTTTTTAGGAGACCAAATGGACTTATTTTAAAAAATTGTTTAGATACAAATTATCCCTTTGAATCTAGTTTCCAAACCAATTTGAATTTTTTATATTGGGCATCAAATGAAAAATTTATGGTCAAAATACTAATGTGTTGTCAAGCAGGAAGCTTAGGAATAGAGATGGGACAGTCAATTTTTGGATGTCTTATTGGACATATATTGAAAACATATTTCATTTGTATATTCCCATATCAATATAGTTTACAAATCAATTTGAATCACTGCATTCCGATATCGTATGCATATTTTATGACCAAAATACCGACTGCCTATCAGAAATCAGGATTTCTAAAACTATGTTTCCTATACTGCTCATTGACCTATTTGACCCATCAATTCTTACTGGATGAAAAAATTGTTTCTAATGGAGATACCTACATGAATATAATTTCATATCCAATTATAATCACATCAATCTGTTATCAAAGGAAAACATTTTCCCTAAAACCATAACTGTTAGTCTAGTCCAGAATTTGAAAAACACCTTGTCATGCAGGCTGTTACTAAGCAATTTGGAATATCATTACATATAATTTTAAAAATATGATTTTAAGGGACATATAACTATAACTTTACTTTCATTTTTCTTTGGAATCACTCAAATATGATGAGAAACGGATAATTTATGTTCGCAACATTGCTAGTGAGTCTAATTTGTCATCGTTCTCCCACAGGTATAAATTGAATTTGCTTCGTTGATTTTTTCTTGGATTTCTTTTATATATAATTTCTTATTTTTTTTCATAATTTTTGGGTGAAGAGAGACCAATAATCTCTCTTCTTCCATCATCTCATGTTTTATTGGCGAAAAGTGCTAGGTTTTTGCAGGTCCTTGGAAGAAGAAGGTCAATGCATGCATGATTGTCTATTGAAGAATTTTTCTCAATATTCAAATGGATTGAGCACATAAAAAAAAGGATATATTGACATGAAAACCATATGAAGACCAATTTTCCATCAGTCAATTTCCATTTCTACATGAATTGCTACCGAAGAAGCCTTTGAAAAGACCTTTCGTCCATCATGATCATTTACCAACACCATGATTGCCCATACATTTCCTTCTTTCCTCCACCATTCCATCACTTCCATGAACATTTTCTCCATTTCATCACTCCCATACTATCCACTCCACTCACACCTAACCCATGAATAATGTCTCTCATCTCTCTTACATGCTGAGTTACCTCCTATCCCTTTCATTCTACCAATAAAGCCTACTTGTTGGAGAAAATATTTCATCTCTAGCTCTTCATAATCATTTGTTTTGTACTCATATTGGATGATGTGGAATTCATCAAGGTCCACCTTCCAATGGTCTTGTCCCATTGACCTCAACACACTATCTGGGTGTTGCAGCTACAACGTTTCCCAAATTTTTGAAAAATTTTGGACCCTCCTTTTGATTTTATCTTGCCTAGATTTATTTGGTTTTCTAAACTCTGTTTTTTCCCTCTGCTACAAATTTGGATTTTCTTGAGTTTGAATTGAGGTCAATTGTTTCCTGCATTTCAAAATTTGGATGATCTAAATCTGTCTTTGTCTAGCCAAATCTTTTGATTATGGAGTTTGTTTATTTTTTAACATTTTCTTTGTCGATGATTTTGTTTTAGCACTATCAGAAGTGAGTTGAAGTTTGAGTCGGAAATTTAGTTATCTATGCCACCGCTGTTTTGGAGGTTAAACAAACTAATTTCATCGCTTCCTAGCCAAGAATCTTTAAACACTTAATGTTTGTTTTGATTTTGTCGATGATCTCTATCGGAATTCAGTTGAACAACGAAATGGGGCATTATTTCTCTATGCCATCGATGGATAGTTTTACTTTCGCTGATTCATTCAAACCTTTTTGCTCTACGATGATTTTTTTTTTTTCACTGTCGGAAGTTTATTAAAGTTTGAATCAAGGCATTAGTCCTCTGTGCCACCAATGGAAAGTCATGTTTTTCGCCGATGAGATTTTATCTCCTTTGTTTATTTTTCAAAAAACTTTACTTTTTTACTTTTGGCCATTTTTGTTTTATCAGTGGTCGGATTTTCAGTCTTTAACGATGTTGCCATTTCGGAGGCTGTGTTGTTTGTCTCACTGACACTACAGAGTATTTTGCATCTCGAGGTTCTGATGATTTAGTCATTAGTTGCTTCGATTGTTGACGATTTTCTATTGTCGCGGAATCCTTAGTCTATATGACTTCCACCGTTGCGGCTTTTTAGTGAACTATCTCGCCGATGATTAGTGGTTCTGAGCTCCAACCTTTAGCCTTAGTTCTTCTGATCGTTGATGTTTTCTATTGCTACGGGACCCATAGTTGGTTCATTGTCCATCATTGTGGCTCCTTAGTGAACTAACCATCCAGTATATAGTGCTTCCACTCGCCGATGCCTTAGTTTTATCGATCAAACTTTTACTTTCGATGATTTGTTTTCGCTATCGGAGCGGTGTTGATGATTGATCGGAGGACTATTCCTTTGTGTTGTCGACATGATGGTAGTGTTAATATTTAACTCATCGATCTGTAGTCCTTCGAGGCTTCGATCTTCAGTGTTTTCAGTTGTTTCGGAAGCCATAGTTAGTCTGTTTTCCGCCGTTGCAGCGGCGTAGTGAACTAACCTGTTGATTCAGTAGTGGTTCCGATATCCGACGCTTAAATATCAGTGGTTTTTAGTCATTGGCATCGTCGACATTGCAGAGATGTCAAAGATTATAGCCCTGACACTTAGCGTTAAGGTATCTGACGCCAATTGAATTAATAGTCTCGCGGGGCCTATAGTCTATTCTTTGTCCACCATTGCGGCTATGGATAGGACTATTCTTCCATAGTCTTTAGTTCTTCCTATCGCTGATGGTTTTCATTTGATTGCGGAGGCCGTAGTTTGTATGTCTTCCACCGTTGCGACTCCTTAGCGAACTAATTGTCTGACGCTTAGTGTTCAAAACTGTCGATTGGGTCTTCCCGCTATTTTCATGGGAGACGAAGGTTTTTGTTTTTGGTCAAGTCGGGGTTTCTCCAAGATGAGGAGCACATGGCAGGGTTCAAATTTGGCGTTTACATTGTTATGATTCATGATTTCATGATTTCAAGTGAGTCCAGATGTGGCCTGGATTGAGGTAAAGAATATTTTTATTGAGCTTGTGATTTTATTTTGGACAATGGATTTAGTGGATTTCAAAACACAAACTCGTAGGATTTCTTTGTTTCATTATTTTTTCATGCAGTAACACTGTATATAGTTTATTTTACAGAATGCATATGGAGAAGGTAAATGGACTGATACAGTTTTTTGGTTATTCATGACAGGGTGATTGCTGCTATGGAGAAGATATGTCTAGAATACAAAGCAGAAGAAAGAAGGAAGCAAGGAAGAAAGAGAAATAAAATGAAGAAGTAGAGATGAAGAAAGAGAAGAAGAAAGTAAGGGTCTGAGATCTCATCATATCGATAGCAGCAGAGGCCCAGGCTTTGGAAAAGTTCATCAGCAACCAAGCTGGTATCTCTTTATAAAAGTGCTATTAAATTTTAATTTAATATAATGTATTGTACAAAACTCACTAAAAGACAAATTTGTGAGATTAAACGGTTCAGGGGGAGCCCAAAGGTCACAAGGGGTAACCCAAAGGTTTTGCTGTTTTGTATAAATATAGGAGAGTTAGATGTAATAATGGACTTTTTCCCAGATAGATTTGTGAGATTATGTTGTAAGAAGAACTATTTCCTTTTGAAATAAGAATTACAAGTTTCCTGTTGGAGAAAGCTTGGTGGAAGATTTCAAATGTTGTGTTATGGATTTGTTGAATGTGAACTATTTCATTTTCAGCTATTGTCCATAAACTGTGAGATCGTTCTAACTCTTTGAACCTATGTTCTTGTTATGAATGCGCTCTATTTTATTCTATTAAATTTCCACTATGAGTAATGAAGGCTTTTCATAAACAATGAGCTATCTTGTTGTTCATATATCTATTGATGTTCATGTGTTTTGAATTAAATAAAAACTATTTGTGATTTTTCTGAATGCATGTGCATGAAAAATACATTACTCATTGATAAACGATAATCTTGCTCCCTAGGGACATGTTAGATAGTTAGTTTTAGTTTCTTGTTGTGTGTGATTTATATGCAAGTGAGTTAAGATGAGAGGTAAGAACCTGCGCATCACATTGTGACCGCTCCTCATATTCTCTATCAATATGCATTCTTATATAGGGACTTGCATATCATACTTAAATTCAAAAAAATAAAATATACATGGTGGACCAGGCCGTAACCAGTAAAACCTTTAATTTTTTTACTTGACCTATGGTAGCCGGACCGTAAACTAGACGAATTCCCCATACCAAACAGTTACAGGATAATTGGGAATGTTTACTGGGGAGAATCCCTAGATGTTTTTACCTACGAATTTCCAGGCCTCAACACTGGGCAACAAGACTTGAGTTTTGTATACAACAATGTATCTTGTTTGTCAGATCCTATAGGTGACTTGACTTCAACATGTACATTTGTACCTGACAGGTTGTACTACAATACTTTGATAGCTCATTGTCATCAATGGTGAGTTGTCTCACTTTGGTTAACAATTTTCATTATTGATTGGTAATCCAACAAAGTTTCTCCATGTTTGACTTCAAGAACATTCATCCACATGGATTAACTTGTACATAAGCATGGATATTGGATGAAGACTATATTTTTATTGTTCCAGCAGTTCAGCAGTATTCTTTTCATTATGTTAGCAACATTTGTTTTTAGTCATCTTGAAAATTTCCTCATCATGGATAAGATTCAACCTTCATAAGTTTCAGCTTCAAGCTACATCTCTCAGCAACATTTAACCAAGGATTCCACGAGGGTAACATTTGAGGTAAAATAGCATGAGTTTTTTATTTATTAAAGATTTAGGAATATGTCATGAAAACCATTAAGCATTATCCATTTCATTTCTTTACTTTTTGTCATTTTTCAAGGGTATCAAAATCCTTCAGTTTGGGGGGAAACACCTTTCCATATTTGTCCATATATTCCCATATTTTCCGATTCGATTCTAATACCTCATCATTCCACTTCATGAAAACCAAGTCAAGTCCATTCCAAGATCTCCTACATCCTAGCATGAGAAGGCTCCTTACTATCGCCACATAAAAACAAGTAGTAGGAAGCAAATATGTGTTGTTGTTGCTCCAAAAGAACCAACAACCCAAGAAGCAGCTGCTACACATGCCCAAGCCCAAGAGACTATTGCAAAAAAGGACCATATCTCCCACAATACCATTCAACATAAATCAAGGCACTTGATCATACCAAAAAGATAAAGGAACGAGATGCTCCTTGTAGAAAACCTACATCAGAACAAACTATTGTAGATGCCATTTATTCAAGCACATTTTTCATACAAGAGGGAGGAAGTGAAAGCCTCTATTTTCAATGCTAAGGGAAGTTTTCATCAGCTATCCAAATCAATGGTATGCACAAAGAGATCCAACAAACAAATTTGAACTATATTTGGACTAGATGTTGAAGATGGAAAAAGGCTCTTATGACAAATTTTCAAAAAAATTTCTTAAAGAGTGAAGCCAAGAGCATCAATATTCATTTTCTCTATTGGTTGTAGATGATCTCATAACCATTGCAAAGAAATTTCCAAATAATCTGGATCATTAGTTTTAACTTGTGATTTCATAATTCATATTCAACTATCTATTTTGCTGCTAAATCTTACAAATAGAAAGTATTTTCAAGACAAATCAGGATCATCTTGTGTCACTTTTTTTAAGAGCAGAATACATACTTCGAGGATTATGATTCATGTAGTAGCTTGACCATTTATATGGATTTTTGGAGCAGCAATACACATAAATTTTCTTTATCAAGATTCATGCTTTGTTTTCAAATGAATTCCCAATCTATAAAAATAAATGAATCCTACAATGGTCATCATCTTCAACAAAAACATGGTTTACTTTTTTTTAGTAGTGAATGAAGGCTATAGAATACATATAACAAAGGAAGCATACTGTAAGTTGATGTGCTAGTAACAAGTTTTTTTTTTCTAAAAACAAAAGGGATGGCACATGAAGAATTGATCATGTGCTTGGGATAAAGTTGCCTTTGATTGCATGAGGACATGTTATTTCTTCAATTTAGGGGAGAAGTAGTTTTTGACATTCTTTGTGTAATTCACTATTAACCACTATGTGCTAATGTGAATGCTTAGATCAATCTTGCAAACATACTTGTTTTTACTCATTCACAGCTTGCAGCAATGCAAAAATTGAAGTAAGCATATCTTCCAAACCATGAACTAGATTTTCACAAAGCGTGGACAAGGAATGCATTACATCATGAAGAACAACTCTGCTAAGTTTCAACCCAATCCAATGCACGATTTTCGATAAAATGTCCATCATCACATACATCCATTTTTCCTATATATCAAGATCCGTCTATTAGATGAATTTGAGCTTTAGGGAGCAGAAGCATTATGTTAAGAGGAATATACTCACAAATTTTCAGAAAACAATTCTTCACAGATTTTGAAAAAATGACCATCATCACCTATAGCCAACTTACATTTTTGTGAAAATCCGTGATGTGGTTATCTCTGATTTTTGGTGTGGAGATGCATTGGACTTGTAGAACTTGCCTGCAAAATTTCAGCTGAACCTAGTTTTTTGTTTGGGAGAAAATCACTTCGGAAGTTTTTTGTTCAAATGGCTGTGACTCCATTAAATGTTTTGCAAAATTCTCCACTAAAGGGCTCTGAGTCCGCTAAAAGTTCCACCAAATTCTTTGCTAAAAAGGTTGTGAGTCCGCTAAATGTTCCACCAAATTCTCCTCTAAAAAGGTTGTGACTCCGCTAATTTTTTTGCTAAATTCTCCGCTAAAAAGGTTGTGACTTCGCTAAATTTTTCGCTAAAAAGGCTACGACTCTGCTAAATTTTTGCCATATTTTCCTTATACACTAGCTGCGACTTCCCTAATTATTCCCATTTTTCCTATTCTCGCGGCTGTGACTTCACCAGATTTTCCCTATACACCAGCTGTGACTTCCCCGATTCTACCCATTTTTCCTATTCTCACAACTATGACTTCACCAGATTTGTCTTATACACCAGTTGCGACTTCCCCAATTATGCTCATTTTTCCTATCTTCACAGTTGTGACTTTGCCATATTTTCCTTATACACTAGCTGCCACTTCCCCAATTATGCCCATTTTTCCTATTCTCGTAGCTATGACCTCACCAGATTTGTCTTATACACCAGCCACGACTTCCCCAATTCTGCCCATTTTCCTATTCTCGCAGTTGTGGCTTTACCATATTTGTCTTATACACCAGCTGCAACTTCCCCAATTCTTTCCATTTTCCCTATTGTCGCAGCTATGACTTAACTAGATTTTCCTTTTACACTAGCTGGGACTTCCCCAATTCTGCCCATTTTTCCTATTCTCGCAGCTATGACTTCACCAGATTCCTCTTATACATCAGCTGTGGCTCCACCAAATTATACCAAAATTTCTCATTTCTTAGCTGCAGCTTTGCTAAACTTTCCATTTCTTCCGGCTATAGTTGTGCCAATGGTAAAATGAAAGCAACAATTGAATGAGTATTTCAAGTTTGGATGCTACACAGGTTTTGGATTGCATGAGGACACACAGTAAGTTCATTTTGGGGGAGATGTTGAGTAACATATTTGTCCATATTTTCATCACCTATTGACATATATTTCATCCCTCTTCTTCATATTTGTATCCATTTATCATTCCATTTTCCATCCATTTGCTGTAACTGCCCATAAAATACCATATTACTTCCATTGATGCTTTAGTGGTTAATCATGATTATTTTCCTTTATTTTTAATGAATTGAATATTATTATGCATATTTTTACTGATGATGGTTTATGGAGTGATTTTCCATATTAACAACAACAACACTCATGGTTCAGGCCTCTAGATCATGATCAAACGACCTTAACCAAAAACGCATTTCAGACAAGAACACCTTGATTGCATGGAAAATACTCTCAAAAATCCGGGACATGGGTTTTGTGCGTAACGACCTCAATTAATTGAATCACAAGGAAATTTCCAAATAAAGCTATGATTTAAGATATACATTTGGTTCTCTAAACATGTAATTCCCATATTTATTGTTGCGGAAGGTTTTCCAAATTAGCAAATTTGTTGAAATAGATCAAGTAGGGGATTTGGTTTCTCATTCTCCTAAGAGAATGTTATGTATAAATATGTAATCAATATCATGAGAAGGGGGCAAGGAGAGAAATCAATGTTATGCTATAGGATTTGATCTAGACTATGTTGTAATGATTTCATTATGATAATACATGCTAGTAGTTTCTTAATTTTGTAGTTGTAGACTTTCATTGTGGAGATCCATCTCTTCTTAGTGGAGGAAGGGCCCTCTTCCTTGACAATATGCTGATAGTATTGATTGTAAGTTTGTTATTTTGTAGGTTTTTTTATTATTCATTTCATGTTTTCATTCATTAGATTTATCATAGTTGTATGCTTTCATTCACTAGATTTATCATAGTTGTTTTCTTGTTAATTCGTTTGATAGATCGTTTGCCAACATAAAACTTATTTTAGATTCATGCAATTTGATTTTGCTTCATAAGAATTGATCTTGTTTGAAGTGTGATTAGATTTACAATTTGGTTTCATGAATAGGTTTTAGGTTTAATTTATTTTCAGGAAGGTGTGATCTAGTTTTCAATGAGTTTCGATTTCATACCAATATATAACAGTGTGAGGTAGAAATTGTGCTTGCATAGATATTGCATGATAGCTTTGAAATAAAAGACTTCCTTGGGTTGATAATTTATGTTCTGGAAGTTCAGTTGTTTATTTAATTAGACAATTAATCTGACAAATACATGTTTTTCCTTAACTGAAATTGAGGTGGCCACTCTTTTTACACTGCCTAGGAGCGGTGGCCGATATAGATATTGAAAACCACACAAAAGAGCGAAAAGATAAATATCAAATCCAAACTAATGTATATAATCAACATATCAAGGTGAAATTTCAAAGTATTATAGGCAAGAAAAGACAATTTGAATAATTTCCAAGTAGATCTAGCTGATTAATAAGCATATTTGAATAATAAGAGAAATTGAAAATAAAGGCAGGTTAAGAAACGTAACCAAGAAGTCTCATCTATTATCCCCAGTGGATTCACTAGATTTGTTAACAGAAATACTTAGCTTCTGCAGACCAAATTTGTTTCCCTAGCTTGAATCCTAAGCACTAGAACAAGAGAGCCACAACAACATGAAATAACTTTCCTTAAGATCAAAATAGATAACTTGAACCAAATACTTTTTACCTTTTACAAGTTGGAAAAGGATGATATTGGATTCTTCAAGCTCCATGGATCTCCACAGATCTCGAATGTCTACAAGTTTCCACATATATCCTATAAGAAAACAATGAAAGTACACAATAGATCAAAGTAACAATCAATCTATGATCATATGTTGATGACCAAAGAATCCAACAATGAATATAGTGATTCAAACACAATAATATTCACGGGGAAGAAAATTTCACTTGCATTAATGAAATAGAGAGATATATTACAACCAAGAACCTTAATGTTGAGAAGGTCTTCCTCGAATGAACCTTACCTTGAAGCTTCAAACTTGCCTACACATTGGTCACCGATGTTGACAGAATTTGGCCAGACGTTTTGTGCAATAGAATAATCTTCATCCTCCTTTCCATGGAGGGTGAACCAATATTTAAATCCATGGTAGGATAGAAGAGTTTGAGGATATCATGGGTGAGGTGGAGGGATTATCCTACAAGGATGGATCTCAAGCTCGATGTGTCCCATAAAATTAGGGATGAGGCTCCATGAAGTCAAGCTTTGCAAGCCTCTCAAAGCTTCTCTTTTTTCCCTTTAAATTTCAAGCATCTCTCTTTATCCAGAGACAGAGCATGATCAGAGGGGCACCACACTTTGTATACAGTGCCCCTCTGATCACTGCAATTTGTATAGTGGTGGAACCACTTGTCACGTCCCCGACCCTCCGACCGGTGAAGAGGACACAACCAACACCAATCACTGAACTGGGAAAATAGCCCCATGAACATAAATAGGAAAAATGCTGATATTAAAAAATCTTAAACAACATGCATAACAGAGTGCATAAAACATCATACAAGATGCATAATTCCTCAATCATTCAGCGGAAGCAAACATATTCATAAAATAGCATTCAACATGTTCATCATAACTCATTAAACATCAATATAATTGCAGAGATGGAATAGCAATGGTACTTATCTTTTGATGAAGAATCCTACAACCAGCTATGTCGCTACAATGTTCCACCCAACCATAGGCTAGCTTGCTCATCAATCTCTTAGCAATTCTTCCACCCGCAATCTGGGCATGATTCCTCCAAGGATAAGGGTCAATGCAGGCTTACAAATAGCCAGGGAACACACTCATCAAACCAACACAGCTGGGTTTATCAGGCCATCAATATACCGGCCAAGCCAGCATAGTACACAGACCAACCACTGCTTACATGCAGCAAAACCATCCCTTCACAGCCCTGTGGAGAAGCAAAGGAAACCGAGGATAATCCCAAACAAAAGATGAGCACAGCTCAAGCCCATAAGGCGACACAAAGTTGTTCTTGGCCTTAACGTGGCGAAAAAAACTTAGACAGTCTCAAACGAAAGAGAATTCAAACTCCAACAATCCGTAGCAACCCAACTTCATAGTGAATGAGGACAACATCACACAGTCCACAAAATAGAGGAGAAGCCAACTCCCAGTGTGAACAGAGGAAAACTCAACCAACAGATTGGAAATCCACGGTGGCTCAAAACAAAATTGAACACCACAACCAACAAAACACATGGAAGACAACAGTCCCAGAATGAATTCAGTGAGCACGGCTCACAACATGGAAAAACATACACTCAGTCCACAATTGAAGAAGAAATTGGACTCACTTCCACATCCGGGAAGAACAACAACAACCCAAAACATGGGTGAAATCAACAGCAAACTGCATACACAGTAGAAATTCATGCCCACGAGGCTACTCTCCTATCTCCCTGCATGCGTAAAACCAGAGAGGGAACCCCTGACCAGTGCGTGAGGAAGACAGAACCGACCTCTACGTGAGGAAGATGAACAGACCACTTCCTCAGTGCACGGATGAACAGGAAATCCCAGAGAAATATGAACAGACCACAGAGAACCTGTGTAATGAAGAGTACGTGAGGGAGAACAGACGGTCGTGTGGCACCAACCGACCATGGGAGAATGGAGAAATTGTGGAAGAAAGGAGTGGATGCAGTCATGGGTGGAGTGGGCGCTCGGGAAAGGGACTGAAATTCCTACCACCCCACTCCCAAAAGCAATAAATACCTCAGCCACCAACCATAATTGCCCCCAACAACAAAACCAAGTCATTGAAGAGGTTGGTGAAACAAGAAAGGTGGAAAAAAAAACAAGGTGGCAACACATGGGTTTTTCCCCCATAAACCAAGGTTTGACATCCCCCACCCCTTATCCTTTGGAACCATTCCCTTTTCATTCAACATTGCACTACCGTAGCTGGTTGTGGTTTTATTTTTAATTGATGTGCGTATTTACATGATGCCGAATTATAATGTGCCAAATGGCACGATAAACCATCGACAACTATCCCCATTGCCGAAACACACACACAACGAAATCGATGGTGGGGATTTTGCCTTGAGCTCCTCACCACGATTAATTACAATATATACATCATGCAAATAGGGTCAAAACCGGGGACATTACACCGCTTACTGCCCAAAGAAGATGAGTGTTACTGATATGGGTACTGCGCCTTGATCATGGAGAAAGTGTGGTGGTGGAAAAATGTGTGAATTTGTTAATCCTTGTCCAACTTTAGCTCAGGAATTGAGGATTTAAGGCAGACATAGGTACTTTGACCTCATTGTATAACATTGACAAGAAATTCATGTAACACCTATCTCCACCCATGTTAGTTAAAAAATTGCAAACTACCTTGGGGCATACAAGATATTACATAAAATTTATCGACAGTTATGCCGAAGTCACAGCTCCAATGGAAAAATGGTTGAAGAAATATGTTAAACTCCAATGGATTTAGTACTGTGAAGAGAGTCTATATGTTCACAAACATAAGATGGTATCATCTCTTATATAGGTACTTCCAAACTAGAAAAAATAATTTCATGTACATGTCAACACATCGTTTGTCAGTCTTGATGTCATACTTGCACAACCAAGTGAGGGTTTTATTGATCGGTCAATTTCATTTGTGAGTAGAAAATTGTCGAGGATAGAAAGGAACAATACCACTACTGAGAGGGATGGACTTGCTATGGTATATGCTCTCCAGAAGTTTCAACATTATTTGATGGGAGGTCATTTTAAGATGTTTACAAACCATTCTGCAATAAAATACTTGGCCAATAATATAGTGTTGGGGGGGAATATCTTTCGATGGCTTCTCCTATTCAATGAATTTTATTATGATATTATTGTCAAACTAGGTTGGTTTAATTCAGGACCTGGCCATTTTTTGAGTTTAGAAAGTGCAGAAGAGCCCATTAGTCTTGATGATATCCTCCTCGACACATATTTGTTTACAGTTAAAATGATTGATGATCACTACAAATATATTGTACATCTCTTGACTACAATATATGCACTAGAAGGATTTACTGCAGCATAGAAGAAGAAACTAGTTGTAAAAGATGTAGATTTCCAGTTGATCGTCGGATAATTATATAAGATGGGTCCAAATGAAATCCTCCTTCGTTGTGTCTTGGAGCATGAGTGACCGATGGTGTTGAATAAATCACATGATGGTGTTGTAAGAGGCCACCATGCAAGAAAATAAACAGTGCATAAGATTTTATAAGCAATTTTATGGTGGCCTACTCTACATGCAGACGCTAGAGACTATTTTTTGCAGATGTTATATTTGTCAAAGAACTAGAAAATCGTTGCAATGAGAGGAAACACCACTAGTACCATAAGTAACTTTGTTGGTATTTGATAAATGAGTTGTTTATTTTTTGGGCCCCATTAACCCACTAGGAAAATAGATGGGTGCACGCCATATAATCACTGCAACAGACTACTTAGCCAGATGGGCCAAAGAGAGATTGTACTGCTACATCTGCTGGAATATTTTTATTTGGCCATGCCATGAACTGATTTGGATGCTCAAAAATTTTGTTAAGTGATTGAGGTACACATGTTGTGAATCAAATGATTGAAAATTTAACTAAGGAATTTTAGATTTAACACTGGAAGACAATGTCATATCACCCACAACAAAATGGTGTTGTCGAATCATTTAATAATATTTTATAGAATGCATTGATGAATATGTGCAATGTTCATAGCAATGGTTTGGATCATAATATACCTGCAATATTATGGGATTATCATAGAACCTGCAAAAGGTTGAAAGGACAAACTCGATTCATATTGGTTTATGGACAAGAAGCTAGCATGCCATCAAAATATATTATACCTAGTCTTAGAATTGTTGTGATCAGTGAGATGATAGATGTTGGCGTTGTAGAAGAAATATTGTCACACATCGTATAGTTGGAGGAAGATCGCTTCATCGTAGGATATCATAAACTTTTCAAGAAGGAGTGAAAGAATTCTTGACACGACTTCCATATTAAGTTCAAGCAATTTTAGGTTCGTGATTTTGTCCTCCTATATGATAGTAAATATTTGAAGCATCCTGACAAGCTTCGAATGCACTCATTGAAGCCATATGTTGTCATTTGTATCACTGATGTAGGTGCAGTTTAGTTACTTAAATTAAATCGTACACCCTTCGGCATTTTGGTGAATGGAAGTCAACTCAAACCTTATAAGGATAGTCGTACTTTGCTTAAATGAAAATATAGTGCCTAAAATATAATCAAAGTCTTGTATATACAGTTTTTGTCGCAAGTTTACAATTTTGTCGCAAGTTTCAATATGCTTTTGAAGTGTAAAATTCTGTCACAGACTATACGTCTGTCGTAAGAGAAATGATTTCATAGACTATATTCCTATGGAAACAAAAACTTTTTTCGCAAGTGACAGATGGAGGGAAGTTAAGTTAAGGTAACGAGAGATTTTAGTAGCATGTTTTTTGGTCACATATATCATTAATGTATAATAATCACCTACTTTTATGGTTATTAAAGTGATGGTTTGATTGGTGGTTTATTGAAATTATGGGAAATATTGCCCCATATGACGGAATTATCCTCCACCCTTTCCATTCACTGCAGACCCATGTGAGTGAACAGATTCTTGCATCAGACCCCTTTGAAGTTGAAGTCTTCTATGTAATGTAAATTCCTATGTTGAGCACAAGTACCATTCAAGGATCCGAGATGGAGGTTGCTATTTCCATACCCATTATTGAATAAGTTCCATAGGTTGTGTCACACATGGTGCTGGTCAATCCTCCAAGAAAAAAGAGAACTGGCCATGGAGTTGTTCCTCCATAGAGATTTAAATATACCCACAATGCCAAAGCATTAGGATTTGGGTCAATGACCATGTTACCAGGATATATTTTTCCAAGTAAAGAGGATTCTCCTCAAGTAGCTATTAGCAATAATTTTAAGTATCTGCTAGTCAAGCCATCCATCCCGAAAGGATTCCATGCTGAGGCAAACATTCTACCAAATCAAAAGAAGATAGGATTTGTATACCACTATCTGCAAAAGTTCATGAACTAAAAATGTCAAGGTACATGACCTCTGTGCAAATGGTCGAAGAAGGACCTATTCAACTCATTCCAATGGAGTGTGAATGAGGACTAGAGAGGTCAACAATATTATTGTTGATGTGCATGCCCCATTTTGGTCGCACAACGAAAGTCATTATGTGAGTAAAATAATTGTTGGTTTTCTTCCATGGAGGCTACCTATGGTTGGATTGATGAATTTCGATCGACGTTGATCTGATAGATTCAATCACTGGAATGACTGTTGGAGGGTTCCACCCATTGTCATTATTTTTCGGAAAGGAGGAGGACTTGGGCCTAGTCAGCCAAATGAAGGAGAAATACAAGCTAGCAAGAGATAAGAGGGACTTCTCTATTTCCTCTATCAATGAAACCATTTTTTGGTTAGCAGCAAAAGAATTATCCAGCAAACTACTCAGGGAGATTCAATTGAACTATTTTATTGGTAGAACCATTACTACAACATAGCAATGTGTTGCATGTGTCCAAATGAATTAGTCAACCCACCTATTGAATGGGTTATTAGAATATGACATCGATTCTGAAGAGAAAGGTAATCCCTTTACCTATTCATGGTTGTTAATTCTAATATCATTTGTCGCATGGGATGAGGCACCAAACTACCCGAGGGTAGATGTGCATGTGCCATGTTGGGGTCCTTGATACCAGAACATATGGTATGAAAAATAAATTTGCACAGACAGATGGAAAAAAACATTTTTTTTATCTGCATGTTGGTGCATTGAGGCCTATCATTTATAACCACTCTCATATTGTCGCAGAGACTATTCATCGATTATGAAACATTATAAGATTTTCTATTGGGGTTCACCACATCTATCTGTAACCGTGAGAAGACCCAAGCACCAATGTTTAACCAATTATTTTTGGTTAACCGATGAAGACATTGATACATTTGTTCAATACTATCCTGAATAATGGAGACAACCTATCATAGATGATCAACTATTTGCTGAAACTAACCCGAAACAAGATGGGACTTCGGGAAATCAGGGAGGAGATAACCAGGAATAACAAATCCCATGCAAATCACCCTACAAAAGAAAAAAAGAATACATAACAACCCCAATGGATCCAAAACCAGGAAACAAGAAAAAAATATCTAAAGAATCAAATAAAGTCACAAGAAATGGAAGGACGATAAAACATCTAGAGCTAGTGGTCTTAGCGATGATGAATACAATCTCATCACCAATCAAATGGTGGAACTGCTTAATGAAACTAACTTGAATATTGATGAGAGAAATATCAACTTGGTCAAAGGAATCACAAACTTACTGCAGACTTTCTCTTTTACAATAAGATAATTTAGAGTAGCGGTCGCTCAAAACCATTCAAGTCTGAGTTGTAAGAAGTCATTCCTTCTAAGGACCAACCTTTTAAGGTACCATCATTGTGACAACACTTAAATATTCATTCTTCTCCTGAGGAACTTGATTTGGGCACACCATAGAATAATTCCATGATCAAAGATATTGGTCATGTAAACGTAAAGTTCTTTGTGTTCCCAATGTTTCTACTACATAACATTCAATAGGATACAGTATATAAGATCAAGGAATGTGAGCATGCATTGTTGAATAAATGAAACATTCAAATAAATTTGTTACATATCTCAATATCAAATTTCAAGAGAAGGAGGAGAAATCACAAATACAGTAGCAGGATAGGAAACGATTGGAGCAAGTTTCCACACTCACGTGCCATGAATTCTCTTAAGAAGGAGTTAGAACTAAAATTCTCCTGGAGGCCCAAGTTATTAGAACTAGGTAGGTAGATTCTTACATCCACCAAATAATTATAGAGTTAGAAGCAAATATTACTCCCAGTACACCCCTTGAGGTACTGGAAGCATGAAAAAAGCAAGTAACTACAAATAGTCAAAAGATTCGGGAGGCTGAGGCACTTTGTGCCAAAGCATATGAGCATGTTTCTTAGTCTTGGGAATCCTTGATGGGTGATGTGGATTTGGATAAAGTTACAAAGAATATTCATACAAAAAAAATGAATTTGACTAGGCTAAGAAATGCATTGAAGAAATTGTCGTCAGTCTAGAAGATGAGCAAGGCTGTCGACATCAAAAAATTACAACACTAGGTTGACAAACTGTGTACACAACAACAATGTTGAACATAACATGTCACAAAGCTCCAGGCCAAAGAAGAGAAAGTTACAGGAACCATACATCCAATCCATGATAAAGTACGATAAGTGTTGTGAGTGACATGAGTTGAAACATTGGAACATATTAGTTTCAAAATTCTGGACCAAATTCAGAAAGTTAAAGAAGATATCGAGAGACAAGTAGAAGGTGTCATGAAAATCTATCAAGAGTTTTAGAATAAACTGGATGCAACAAAAATCTCTAGTTGAATTCACTCGAGACGAGTCACAAGCATGATTATTGGGGGTGTGTTGGCCCTAGGAAAGTGCATACCATTTTCTATCAGAAATGTGTTGAATCTGGTCGCAAGGTGAGTAAGGTCACAGCAAAAAAGGAGAAGAGTAAGTTGAATCTAGGAATTCAACCCATTTTGATGTAACAATAAATGTTAGAGTGCATTAGGTTAGACTAATAGTCTATTTTGGGAATGGGTACGAATATAAATCAGGTCGATAGTTTCTTTATTGGCGTAATGAGATTTCTTGGGTTAGTCAAAACAACGAGTTGACTGTCAGTTGAAAACTAGAGGATGATAAGAACAATAATTGTAAAAAGTATATAAGGAAATCCATGTTGTGTCCAGGAAATTATTAGATATTTAAACACTAGAGAATCTTGATATATCCTACCCTAATAGAATGACTCTTATTAGAAGAAAGAGATCGACAGAGAAAGAAAATATTGAAAAAGGTTGACAGAAAGAATATATAAGACATGAGAGCATGAG
Source organism: Pseudotsuga menziesii (assembly GCA_001517045.1). Classification (NCBI taxonomy): domain Eukaryota; kingdom Viridiplantae; phylum Streptophyta; class Pinopsida; order Pinales; family Pinaceae; genus Pseudotsuga; species Pseudotsuga menziesii. The sequence goes on from LPNX011187767.1 coordinate 57,855, forward strand.
AAAGACAAATAAAACTCATCTATTGAAAGAATATTATGAGATAAGTATGCAAGTTGTGTGGGAAGACCAAAAGCATTCCAAATATTACTCATTCTAGAGCTTTTCTGTGGTTTTTCCCATATGGGTTGTCATGTTAAATTTGTGTGTCTTTGATGTCTATTTATTTTGTGTCTTGAACTTTATGCACTAGTACAAAATGAGATATAACTGACTGGGTGACTAAAAAACTTGGTCACCGTGGGTTTTTCAAGGGATAAATGACCAAAATTGAGAAAATTTAAGTGAGCTAACTAAAAATGACCAATATAAATGACCAATTTGGTCATGGGATAAGAACTAAACTAAAAATGACCGCACTAGTCTAATTACGGTCTTTTATTACACAACCAAAATTGGTCATTTTTATTTTCGTCATTTATAGCTTCTCTGTTGGTCGTTAATTTGGTCATGTATTTGAATCAATGAACAAATATATGACCACATGACAAACTAGAATACGACCAAATTTGGTCGCGTAATAAAACACCGTAAATTAACCACCAAAACTGTTTTTTGGTCATTTATATCTCATTGTTTGGTCACGTATCTCTCAATTTTTGGTCATTTTATATGCGAATTTTGGTCATTAATCTCATTTATTGGTCACTAATTTAGTCATTTTTAGTCGTTTTATGTGTGGTTATTATATTTTAGTAGTTTTAATGGTGTCAACTATTAATCAATATAAAATTTTAATATGATATTATGTTTAAATTAAAAAAAGAATCATACATTATTTGTCATCATCTAATACACATGTGAATTAGGCAATGTCACATTAATCAGTTAATTACAACACTTATAAATAATATAAAGTACAATCATATAAGTTTTAAACAACACAAATTATATTATATGAAATGTCAAGTATTACAATAAATATGAGTTTTCTCAAAAACTATCTCCATATAACTTTACATGAAAATCATCTAGTAGATCGATGACTTTTCAAAATATTACAATGGCTAACCCATCACACTTGTACTTGGATGCTAAGCCATACTTAGATCCCATGGCAGCTTCAAAACCATACTCAACAGCTTGAAACCCTCAGCATACTCAATGGAAAATCCTCAGCAACAAGCTCTTCATATGCAATGGAAAATCCTCAGCAAGAGGCTCTTCATACTCAATGGCCCACTTTATGAGATTTATATCTACACACGTGCTTTTGTATCCACTCTACACATTATTCTAAGCTTTTTGAGCTTTATATATGTGTGTGTGCTTCTATATCCACACTACAACAACCTCCCTCCTCATGTTGTTATAAATTTTGCGAGTAAGGTTACCAACAAACAACACATGTTAAGCAATCAATTTTGTTGCTTGTTAAAAGAGAAAACAAATAACTGAAAAAATGTACATAGTAATTTCACAAGATTTAACATGGGAAAAAGAAACAATTCCAACAAACAACAGTTGCACTCAAAATGCCTAAACATTTAGAACCAACAGACCTAAAAAATACATGAACATGAAATACCTCTCCATAAGGCCTGAGGATCAATGGCAGCATTGTGCAAAAAAAGAAATTATTTTCAAGCAATATATGAACGAACTTTGCATTGAATAATTTTTGCAGAATTTCCCAATACCTCATTTCTTCTAACATCCAATTCAACCATTCGACCCACTCTAAGGAAAATCTTGGTTTTTCCTATCTGAATAGTAAAAGAAATTTTAGGTTGTTTTTATTAGAATTTTAATTGAATAAAATAGTGGTGGAAGTATCCACAACCTTAGAACGTATACATTTCAATCCTATTCTGAATCACACGGAAAAATATGCAATCGTAAACCTAACAAAGGCACAAAATTGAAAGGCATATAGAAAAATCCATGTGGATTGAACATAATAGTGGCTGTAATAATTTTTAAGCTGGCTTATCGGGATATGGGAAAAAAAAATTCTTGCCATTAGTGTGGACCTCTTAAGTCATGGAAAAAAAAGGTGGCTACTGAGCCCATAGTTCTGTTTGAGCCCTTAACTTTACAAGCTCAAAATAAAAATCAAATAATCTATAAGAATATTATTTTTCAAGCACCCCTCACAGTTCTACTAACATCTAAAGGGAAACTATTCCACTTTGAGAAAGGAAAACGTCATTCAACCTACTTGAAAAGGGGATCACCTTCCTCCCAATGAATCCCCTATCTTGGAAGATGAGGTTTTCTTATGAGACTTTTGAGGCCTACATGCAAAGTATGATAGCTGAAAACAAGAACTTTTTTATACTGTGTAAACTGGAAAATGTCAAAAACTATTGTGTTTTTATTCACCAGGGAAGATGGGCTTAGGTCATCAGGAAAAGGCATTAAAAATCGACAGCCAAATACTGTACATCTAAAATAAATCTTACTATCTATAGGATTTAAAATGTAATATCAGTTATAGAATGTAAAATGAAGTGCATTCTACATTTCTCACCTGTTGTATGCATTTTTCCATTAGACTTCAAATTTTAAGCCCAGGCATACCATTTTCCACATATATTCCAAAGTACCAAGAAGAGGGGAAGGAGACTCAATTATACATTGCAGTTTTGACCTGCTTGATACTTAATAACCTAAACAAGGAACTTTGGACATTCAACTGGAACCTCCTTTTGAATTTCTTGAAAATCGTTATGTTGTAGAAGTTGACATAATGATTTTCAATTGCACATACACAATGCACTGAGGTAAGGTTTAGGCAGCCACTTATAATGAGAGAATGCTTCTTCAGGAAAGTATGCAATGCTGGGAAAGCATCACAAACATATCGAATAGAAGTGTTGAGTAAATTAGTTGTCATTGATGTCAAATATGTTATCGAAAGTCAAATATATGGTGGTAGACTAAAGGTTGCAGGTATCTAGAATAACAAATAAATAACCCTGTTACAGGTTGTAGGTTGTAGGGTGAATGAAAAACGAATAACCCTATATCAAGTTGAATGATTGAGATCAATCATCGAATGTTGTTGCTGAATGAAATAGACTAGAGGTTAAACATGTACAAAGTGATAAAGTTCTGTGAAGGATTAAGATTGGACAACAGAGGTTAGTCCCTCCCTAGATCCAACGGCCAAGGATCAGTTCCACAAAATATAGGCGGAAGCATGAAGTTCCACAATAATCAAGATCGAACGGCTTATATTAGTCCCGCACTAGATCGGCGATTAAGGATTAATTCCGATAGTTAGGCAGAAAAACGAAAGTTCCTTTAAATATCAAGATCAGAAGGCTGAGATTAGTTCCGCTAAAGGAGATCGACAATACAGAAGAAAAAATTGCGGAAAGGGAATGGCAGAAGTAGCGCTTAAATATTTATTGAACCCACAATCTGCAACCCACAATCTGCAACCCACAATTTGGAAGATCGAAGGTTAGGAAAGACTCTATAAGAGACTGACGGTGTGGAAAAAATTTTGTGAAAAGGAGCTTCCGAAAAGGAGCTTGCAGAAATTCGAGATACGATTTGAGGGAATACCGCATCCCGCATCTTGCAATCTAGAGATCGATGATTAAGAAGAAGCACGATGAATATCAATGGTGCAAAACCGACTTCCACATCTCGTAGTGTAGAAAGGATTTTGCGGAAAGGAAAAAGAGTACACTCGACATCCTGCATCCAGCATCCCACATCCTGCATCTTGCAATCTGGAGATCGACGCTCAAGAAGAAGCTCGATGAAGATCAATGGTGGGGAATCATTGAAACAAAAACTTGGTGCAGAAATACGATTTAAAAATAAATCTGTAGAATACATCAACAGTCCGAAGAGATCCAAACAAAATATCAACTGTCCGGATTGTATCTAGTGAAGAAGATTATGGATGCGCTAAAAAATGATAAACAGGGCTACAGAAATGAATTCTGAGCTATGGCCAGAACTAAATGTTTCCTTTACTGAAGTGATGCAATGGTTGAATAGGTAGATGATGATTGGTTGTGTCTGTCAATAAACAGTCATGATTCAAAACAAAAGAGTGCAGCTATGGAGAGCTGCGTTGATATGAAATAGGTACAGGGTATTTAAATAAATGAATGTGTAAAGAATTAAGTGTCTCTGTTAGTAATCTTGACATAGTCCAAAGTGAATAGTTTACAACTATTCCAAAAGGCTGAGAAAATCATATCAGGGTAGCAAGGTGGTGCTAGGGCAGGCCACAGGTCTGCAGGGGGTCGAATCCTCCTTCCAGTTGTAGCTGGAGAACAGGGTGTCGTAGCATCCTTGTCTGTTGAAGAAGGAATAAAACCATAGGGGTGTTTTAATCATCCTAGTATGTAGTTGCAGGAAAAACCTAGGGTGTGTTTTGCATCCTTTCTGTAGTAGTAGATAAACATTTTTGTAAAATTCATCTTATTATTGAGTTCATGTTGGTGGTTTTATCTTTCAGGTTTCCACGATAAAATCCATGTCTTAATTGTTGATTTTTGTGTATTTTATTTATAAAAAGGCAATACTAATTCACCCCCCCCCCTCTCAGTATTGTGGGATAAACCAACAATTGGTATCACAGCAGGTTCCTTCACAATAGGTTAACCATTTGAAGGAAGATCCTATCCAAAAATCACAATAGGTCAACAAGAAGGATTATCCATTAATAAACCTCCAATGTTTACCCGAGAAAATTATGCTTACTGAAGTGTAAGAATGAGGTGTCATCTGATGTCGCTAGGATGGAAGGTTTGGGCAGCAACAAAAAATGAGCTTAAAATAGGAAACCAATACCCTACAGACACAGTTGAACTAGGTGAATATGAAGGTAATGCCAAAGCCCTAAACACAATCTTAAATGGTTAAACAAATTCGGTGTTTACTAAAGTTATGGAAGGAACATATGCCAAACAAGCTTGGGACAAGTTGAAAATTATCTATGAAGGAGAATCCAAAGTCAAATAATCCAAACTTCAAACATATAAAGGTCAATTTGAAAGTCTTAAAATGAAAGAAGAAGATAATATTGGTGAATACCTTCTTCATGTAGATGAAGTTGTTAATGTGATCAAAGGGATTGGAGGAAAATTAAAAGAAAAATAAATGGTAAACAAGGTACTAAGAACATTACCAATGAGATGTGACCCAAAGGTATTTACCTTAGAATATCGAGATGATTTAAAAAAGGAAACAATGGAAAATTTACATGGAATTCTAACTGCATATGAGACGAGAACAAGAAAAATGGATCTTCGAGAAAAGAACAAGAATTTTAAGCCTCCTTGAAAGATCAATCAGAAAACCCAAATGATGAGGAAGCTCTTTTCATTAATAAACATGAGAGAGGGACTCGAAAATACAAGGGGAAGTTACCATTAAACTGTTTTAATTGTGGAAGGATTGGACATTTTCCACTAAATGAGCCTACACTAAACAATATGAGAATGAAGATAAGGAAACTTCGAAGTTCAAAAAGGGTAAACACCAGGAAACAAGAAAAAACCTTATGAGAAAAGCAAAATTGTGTACAGCATAGAAGACAGTGAAGATTCAGATGGAAGTGAAGTTGAAGAAAATAAAGTTTTATTTATGGGTCTAGATACTCAAGCCTCAAATAGTGAATCAGATATAGAAGGAGAAGTAGACCTATGAGCTAAACTTGTTAGCGCCCTTGAATAAATTGAGAAATGTAAGAAAATGAACAGACAGTCAAATCTTATCATCAGTTAGTTGGAAGCTCAACTTCTAGATGCCAAAAAGATCGAGGAAGACCTAAATATACAACTCAAAAGAAGAATACAAGAGTCTGAAAATATTGTAGAAGAAAACATACAATTCAAGAGAAATCTTGATGAAGAATCTATCAAATCAAATTTTGAGAATAGCTTAAGGATTCTAGATGAAATTTTTAGTAGCAAGAGACCATCAAGTGATAGGTCTGGTTTGGGGTTTGTTAAAGCGAGGAAGCCAGAGAGTTTTCCTACCACAAATCAAGAAGGAAGTAAGAAAAGCTATGCTGAAATACTAAAGACTTCAGATAAAAAGGAAAGAAGAAAGAAACCATGATTAAATTTTCAAGAGAAAAATATAAATAATATAGCACCCAAGAGACCAAATAGATATCTACAGATATTTTTAGGTCACTATTTTTCTTGTAATAATTTTGGTCATAAATCCTTAAATTGCAAAACTGAAAGAAGGGCTTCTGAATACAAGAAGAAGTCATCAAGTAATAAGATAAAGGGAAATAAGAATCTGTTTACACTACTCCAAAAATATGATATAGAATGTTACAAGTGTAATAACCATAGACATATGGAAAGAGATTGTAAACTGAAGACTCCTACAAGGAATACTGTTGAAATCAAAATGTAGAACACCAAACAAAAGAAGTATTGGAAAGAGAAGGAAGAAATGGAAATTTCCATGATTGCTTTATGTGCAACCGAAAGCCAAAACTTATGGCACTTGGACAGTGGTTGTTCAAAACATATGATCAGTGACTCAAGCAAATTCATAACACTAAATGATAATAAGGGAAAAGTCACTTTTAGAGACAGATTGTCTTCCAAAATAATCGACAAAGGAATAATTGTTATCAACAGCAAGATCAAAGCAGAAAATGTTTTGCTGGTTGAAAACCTTAAACCTAATCTTCTCAGTGTAAGTCAAGCATGTGACCAAGGACAAATTTGTATCTTTGACTCAGAAAAATGTGAAATCAAGAATAAGAAATCGAGAAAGGTCATTCACATTGCTATGAGAAATACAAATAATGTATACACCTTGAAAAATGAAAACCAATGCTACTTAAGTATGGTAGAAGAAATTTGGTTATGGCATAGAAGGTTGGTACATTTAGGTTTTGACAATCTTTCCAAAATAAGCATGAAGGAAGTTGTAAGAGATCTACCAAAAATTGTAGTTCCTCTAAAATTTGTGTGTAAACATTGTCAACATGGGAAGCAAACCAGATCCAGTTTTAAAATAAAAGAACATATGACCTCACACCCTCTGGAAATAATACACATAGACCTATGTGGACCAACCAGAACTATAAGCCTACAAGAATATCACTATTTCATGTTGCGAATTGATGATTACACAAGGATGACCTAGGTGGCATTCCTCAAAGAAAAATCAGAAGCTTTTGAAAAAATTAAAATCTTCAAAGCATTGGTTGAAAATGAGTCAGGTATGAAAATCAAGTGCCTTAGATCATATAATGGGGGGGAATTTACCTCCAACGAATTCAATGAGTTCTGTGAAGGTCATGGAATTAAGAGGCAATTTTTAGTTGCAAAAAATCCTCAGTAGAATGGGGTTGTTAAAAGGAAAAACAGAACAGTTCAAGAAGCTGCTGGGACTATGCTCAATGAAGCAAGACTGTCATATTCATTTTGGAGAGAAGTTGTATACACATTTGTATACATACTTAATAGAGGATAACTTAGAGTGAATAAGGATAATACCCCCTATGAATTGTGGCATGGAAGACCAACCTCAGTTAAATATTTTAAAGTGTTTGGCAATAACTGTTACATCAAACGAAACAAGGATGACCTTGGAAAGTTTGACTCCAGGATTGATGAAGGAATATTTTTAGGACACATCCACTCAAAAGACATATAGGTGTTACAATAAAAGGTTACATAAAATTGTAGAATGTTTTGATGTGAAAGTAGATGATTTAGAACCAATGAAAGAGAAAAATATTGATAGTATTGAAAATACATGTGATGATGAAATAAAGGACTTGAAAAAGGATGAGATAATTCATAACAAAGGATAAGATAAAGAGAAGGAAGATACACAGAAAGATGATGAAGAATTTCCTAGACCTGACACTAAAAATCCTTCTAGAAGGGTACAAAAGGATCATTTAGAGTCACAGATCATGGGTGATAAAAATGTTCGAGTCAAAACAAGAAAACAACTACCAGATGTGGAACAAGCCCTACTCTCAATAGTAGAACCCAAGAAATTTACATAAGCCAACAAAAGTGATGAATGGGTCCAAGCCATGAATGAAGAATTAGATCAGATTGAGAAAAATGAGACTTGGGAACTTGCCCCAAGACCTGAAGATAAGAACATTGTAGGAACCAAATGGATTTTCAAAAACAAGTTCAGTTAAGATGGACAAGTAATAAGGAAAAAATCAAGATTGGTTTGTAAGGGGTATGCCCAAGTGGAAGGTATTGATTTTGAATAAATGTATGATCCTGTAGCTTGACTTGAAGCAAACAGAATGTTTTTAGCATCGTTTTCACATACCCCAAATTTGCAATGACATTTTATGTTAAGAAGACATTATATTTTATTTTTATTGTAAAGTTTATGATTATTGACCAAGTGGGGTCAAGGATGATTGTAAATAATTATGTTGAATATTTTATTATTTAATAAATAAAAGGTGAGACAAATAGCTTGAGGAGGATGTTGAATGAGTGTCTATTGGCCACTAGGTGAAATAGACTGGGGTGAGAGAAAAATGACACATGGCAGCATCCTTAACCACTTCTAGCTATTGCAGGGGGAAACTTCCCTAATTTTGTGGTCATGTTCCCAAAGAAAGTGGAACAAGGGAAGGTGGATCATTAAATGAAAAAATGACCAAAAGACCTAGGAATGCTTATAATTATCCATCAAATTCAGCAGGTGGTTGTTGAATATTTTACTTGTGAAATTTCTGAAGTGAAAAATGTGCACAAGAGATTCGATGGAGGGGAAAGGTAGAAGTGGTTGAGTGTGAAAGTTGTTTTTAAGAACCAGTGCAACTGATTAGTTGAGTTCTTTACTAAATAAGGAAGAGGTATTACTGTTGAATACTTATGTGGAGTTGCAGTGGTTTTATATCCCATCCTCTTATCTAGTGCTTTCAACTAGGTGGACTAGTGGATAGGATCGGGGGTCCTAAGACAAGCAACTAAGATATATTCAAGAATTGGTTGGGTGGAACAGGCTTCTTAGGCTGTTTGTCTCCTCTGCAAGTTATCAGGTTCCATAATGTTATTTTATTTACCTTATACAAGTAAAAGTAGTGGAATGGATGAAGTTATAACTAAAATTACTGTTATTGTTTGGATAACATGTTCTCAAATTAGACGGTGTAATCCTATTTTATTTCAAGAAGTATTGGTTAAAGCCTATTTGAATAAATGTTCTAGGGTTATATTTAATTGATTAATTGATGAAATACCTTCCTGTATTTTTCCAATCGTCTTAAGACGAAGTACTCTAGTATAGTAGGTGATTTAGAAGAATGATTATATAGGAAAATGTGTGTTTAAATCAGGAATGATATTAATATTATGTTTTCCATATACTCTTTCTTTTTTTGTTCTACAATATTACACATAATTTTGTATAGTAATCTTTTTTACACAGTTTGAAAACTGTGTATAATGCAATACACTACTAACTTACTTCTTTATGAATTAAATATATACTTATATATTTATAAATCCCTACAGAGCATTGTAAACAACCTGGTTTAGTAAAACTATTGTTTTACAGAGAGGGTTTATAAGTAATTTAATAAGCTAAACATTGTAGTAAAACAATTAAGTTACTAACACTAGAAAGGTATACTGATACTATTTAACATTTTAGTTATCTAAAAGGATAGCTAGTATTAATTGAAGATATAAAGTGTTTGTTTTCCAAAAGTCTAAGCTGTTAACTAAACTATTTTTTTTATACATTCCAAAAATAAAATAAAATAAAATCTAGATAGATTTTACCTCCAAATTTATAACCCAACAAGCAAAATGCTAAATAAAAAAATTGGAATCTAGGTTATCCTTTGATTTGTACTACATTTATAAATAAAAGTAGTTTTTTTTTACCAACTGAACTTACCCAGACATGGCCGAAGTAAAATACACCACAAGTAAATAGACAAAGTCTTTAAACGAGAGTTTTCCTTTTTATTTTCATAACCAAATAGCAGTTCCCTTGTAATATAAATTAACCATTAACAAATTTTCATAAACCATGGAAAGGGCCAAGAAAAGTTCATCTTTTTACATTCCGGTTTAACGAATTAATATTCACAAAAAACCCTAGGATATCTATAATATGAGAACATTAAAGTTTATTTATAAAAAATTTCCCGTATGCTTTGGATTTATGGAATTTTTAAACAAACGCTAAATAGAAATTTATACCAGAGCTTTAGAGCTCTAATGTTCACAATTAAATTCTTTTATAAATAGAAATTAAAAAAAAAATAGGTCAATAGTCTAGCAATCATCATTTTAGTATTGGAACCATAATGCTTAAAGCATAACGAGAGTCTTTCACAATTCTACTGAATGTGAGCAAAAAACTGAGTTAGATGTCACATATTAAGTTTTAGATAAAACAAAATGAATTATTAAACCCTAAATATTATGAATTTCCATATTTAACTTTTCTAGAGCCTTATGGCTTCTTCAAGTTCCAAAGAAAACAAACAACAGGTTCGGCCGTAAAAATTTCCATCAGCATTGTAATAGTTCCACACACCCTTGCCAACATGGTCGCACTTATCATTGATGATGGGAACCTTAGGGTTTAAAAACCAAGGCTTACCCGTGCCATCTTGTGAACACCCTACAACGTTTGAGTAAGAGGATTTCACCTTAAGCTATTATGTTGGGTAAGTTTTCACCTATGGCCACCTGCAAACAAAGAAATTATCAAGTTGTTAGTGTTAAGCTTGATACACCTGTAGTTTTTCAAATGAATTTAAATACCTAAGAAGTTAAAGAAAAGTTACCTAGCAACTTATAATCCCATAGATGTATTTTGGAAACCCCTCTGCCAACATTTTGAAAATACAAAGAGAGATACGGCTCAAACACCGAGTTCAAAGAAAGCTTCACTGCATGATTATGGCTAGCAACTATAACTTAAAGTCTACAAATACCATGACAGAGGCAGAGTGATAATTTTTTTTGGCACAAACCCTAGGTCGTCAACCTGCCAACCTCTCTTCTACTTCGAATTGTACAACGAAGGAAAGAGATGCAGCTTCAAACTGGTAAACTCCTCCTTCAGTTTTTAAAACATGATTTTGGTTTTGGAGGTTGAGCAGCATGATAGCATGTCGGCTCTATTCGTCTACCCATCTAAATTATCGAAACAAAACTAAAATCAAGAGAGATTTTAGGGCAACGTTTGGTTTTATGTGCTAGGGTTTGGCACTTAAAATTTCCTCCTATGAACATATAACATGTGGAATCCACCTTTGTTTAGATTCATTGGTTTTTTTGTAAAGTTAAATTCGGTGCTTAAACCCTGCAAAAGAAAATTTTTATATATTAGTTTATACTATAATTTAAACTACGATATGAACAAGTTTTACAAAGCTTATTTTTTATAATATTAGTGCATACTAATTTTAGATATACTTTAAGCATTGAAATTCATAATGCATATGCAAATTTTAACCTACGTGCAACACTTTCAATTTATTTCTGTCTAAGGGTAGCATATATGAGATTGCAATATAATTATATATATATATATATATATATATATATATATATATATATAGTTTTGAGGTTTAGCACATTCATGTCNTAGTTTGCAACTAATAAACACATTTTTTGTTTTGCAATAATAATATTAAACCTCAGAAAGATCTAGGTTTAAGATTCAATCTATTGGGTTATAACATCTTTAGGAGGTACTTTTGTGTAGATACTCACTTATAACAACAACAACAAAAAAACATATTGCTCATTATACCATCCTTTGAAGTTATACAATAAACAAGAACCCTAACCTTGCCAACCTTCTATCAAGATAAATAAATGTTACCTTGGAACGGAGAGATTCTTCTACTTTGTCTTGATAGATTAAAAAAAGGACTTTCTTACTGACTTGCTTTCTTAATTTGGTGAACCTTTACCTTATATCTCATAACTGGGAAGTGAATTCTTACATGTAAAGACATGTAAAAGAATTTTTTAATCCACATTAGATTGAGGAAGCTAAGTAATCCACAGGCCAAACCACAAAGCCCCTTAATACGACAAGAAAATCAAGTATCAGACTCATACACACATTAGAATTTAAACAGTTGAGCTGATTTTGTAAGTCTCTAACCCTTCAACTATCAACACTAAGATGATTCTTTAACATATTGACTGCTGTTAGTAACCTTGGTGTTTTGAGTTAGTATTAAAACTATTTAGTCTCTAGATTCAATTAATAAAGAACGTAAACTGTTAGTCATTAAACCAAAAAAAATTAGGCTATGACCTAGCATTGTCAGGCTTGTACTCAAACTTTTAATGCCATAAAGAAAATTTTAAATTTTTATGAATTTTTGGATTGTTACATATGCTATCAGAGCACACCTTCAAACAATAGGCCTAAAGTGGCTCAACTCATGTAAACAAATAGTAAATAGACATCATGCATACTGATTTATTATTTTAAATGTTGTTCTACTAAAAATTTTCTTAACTATAATTACAGGTATGGAAGGACTCAAAGAGTATGCTGAAGAGGGGTCCCCATTAAATGAACAAAGTAATTCTAGAAAAGAACCTGTTAAAGAAAAAATAACCAATAACTCATCGGAATTGCTACAAATAGTTAAAGAACTAAAAACTGAAATGGAAACTATTAAAAAAGAGAATGAAAGAATTATAAAAGCTCAAGAGCAATTGAACCAAATACTAATGGAAGATATTCAGAACAAAGGGAAGAATAAACATATAGAATCTGATAATACGTCCTACCAACATAAAAATAAAAATTCAAAACATTCAAAAATTGAAATTAGTTCTTCCTCTAAAATTTATGGTGACTCACACAGGAAGAATCGCCAGTATTCTAGTGACAACAGTGAGGATAATTATCATTCTAGAAAAAGGAAATATAAGCCCTATGAGGAGATTTCTGGAGATTTTAGAAAGATTAAACCACCAAATTTCAATGGCGAAATAGAGAAAGGAGAGGAAGTCGAAGTGTGGCTGTCCAGAATGAAAACGTACTTCCAAATTTATAATTAATCCAATCAGTTAAAGGCTAGAATGGAAATATATAACTTAATTGGAAAAGTAGATATCTGGTGGCAGGACATAAAATGAGTAAAAGGTATAAAGGAAAATAATATAAACTAGAGCACCTTTAAAAAATACTTTATAAATAATTTTATGTTGGAACAGTATTGGAAGAGCGAGATAAAGAATTCTATGATCTGAAGTTGGGAACTACGAATATGAAAGAGTTAAATAGTAAATTTTTAAGTTTGCTACGTTATGTGCCTTATATTGTTGATGAGAAACCCAAGGTGCAGTGATTTTTGAGATGTTTACCTTTCAACATTAAGGACATAATTGAATACGATAACCCTAAAACCCTTGAAGAGGCCATGCGAAAAGAAAATTTCTGCTATGAACAGAACCGAAAAAAGGAAAACATGCCAAACTGGAAAGCCAAGAGGTCTCATAATTTTGAACATAAAAAGAAGGGTTTCAGACCTAATCAAAATTTTGGGAATAATAATGCACGTAATGTTCCTAATAAATTTTTTCAAGGGAATAAAATTAACTCCCAACAAAACCCTACTGGCTCGAGAAATAAAGAATTTTCCACTAATCAGAGTAATTATGTTAAGAAAAACGAACGTAAAGAACCGATCAAATGTTGGGATTGCCAGGGAACTCACTATGCATCAGTTTGTCCTAACAGCAAGAATACCATCAACAACATCCGTCCTATGTAGGAAGAAATTACGACCGGGTGATTTAGCAAGAGGGATGCCTAGGATCAATGCGGTGCTTGAAAACAGACAGGCTGAATATCAGAATTCAATGGTGGAAGTAGATGGTATGCTGAACCAAAAAACCATTTCTATTTTAATTTACCCCAAGGGCTAGCCTGAGTTATGTTTCTCCCAGTTTAGTAGAGAAATGTACAAAGTCATGGTTGGTTCAATTAGCTACAGGACCAAAAAGAAAAGTAATTAATTTTGTGAAAGACTGTACTTTATTTATGAATCCGTTTGAAACTTATATAAATCTAAATGTACTTCCGTTAGGCTCTTAATTGGTTATAACAGCATAGAGTAGTGTTGAACTATTTTGATAAAACTTTTACCTATGTAAATAATGAAGGAGAAACAATAATAGTAACATGAATTCCTAGGAAAACAACAATGAGATAGATTTCTTCCTTGCAACTAAAGAGGGTTGTTCGAAAGGGATGTAAATATTTTAATGTAACTGTAACTAATGAATAACACACTAATAACAAAGATAAACTAAAATTATAAGATATCCCAATCCTGAGGGGGTAGTCAGATGTGTTTTTGGAGGAAATTCTGGGGCTCCCTTCGAAAAGGGAACTTGATTTCACTATTGAGTTGGTACCTGGTGCAGTGCCTAACTCAAAAGCTCCTTACCAAATGAACATCTTGGAGCTTAATGAATTAAAATCACAATTAAAGGAACTGATTGATAAAAAGTATATAAGACCAAGTGTGTCCCCTTGGGGAGCACCAGTAATTTTTGTTAGAAAGAAGGACGGTACTATGCGCTTATGCATTGATCACCGTCAGCTTAATAAGATGACTATTAAAAATAGATACATGTTTCCCCCCATAGATGATCTGTTTGATCAGTTGCGTAGCGCAACAATATTCTCAAAAATTGATTTAATATTTGGTTATCATCAAGCCCGGATTAAGGATGAGGATATTTTTAAAACAACTTTTAGGACCATATATGGTCACTATGAGTTTGTTGCCATACCATTTGGGCTCAGTAACGCCCCGGTTATTTTCATGTGTTTAATGAACAACATATTACATAAATATCTTGATAATTTGTAGTAGTTTTTATTGATGATATTTTAATTTATTATAAGACTAAAGAAGAGCACGAGGAACACTTAAAAATTGTTTTACAAGTGTTAAGGGAATATCAACTTTATGCCAAGTTTAGTAAGTGTGACTTCTTCAAAGATAAAATACAATACTTGGGTCATGTAATAACGAAAGATGGGATCTCGGTTTATCCAGATAAGGTAAAAGCAATTGAAAAATCGTTGGTCCCAAAGGATGTGACTAATGTGCAGCCATTGATGGGGATCACCAGTTACTATCGAAGATTCATTAAGGGATTCTCAAGGATCGCAAACCACATAACTTCTTTACAGAAGAAAGGGAATAAATTTGAATGGAATAAAAAATGTGAAAAAAGTTTTAAAAAATTAAAAGAATTATTAACTACTGCATCAATTTTAAAAATTGTTGATCCTAACAAAGACTTTGTTGTATGCAATGATGCATGCAACGATGGCCTTTGCAGGGTCTTGACTCAAGAAGGGCACGAAATAGCATACAAATCTAGGAAATTTAAAATTCACTAGAACAATTGCGCTACTTATGATTTAGAGTTAGCTGTTGTGATACATGCTTTAAAGATGTGGCACGATCACTTGATAGGAAAAAAAATTTGTGCTAATGACAGATAATAAGGGTTTAAAGTATTTACTGGATCAACCAAATTTAAACACAAGGAAAGCTAGGTGGATAACTTTCCTTAGCGAGTATGATTTCGAGATCCAACATATCAAGGGAAAATAAAATAAAGTTGTTGATGCTTTGAGTAGGAATGCAAGATTGAATTTTGTCACAACAACGAGTACTTATAAAATAGATTTAGAAGATCAGCTCGAGGAAGGAGTAAAATTGGATGAAAATGATCAAAAATTTCAAGCTAAAGTAACAGAAAATCTAACTGAAACTTTAAATATAGGTTACAGTCTTAATGAAAAAAGGTTGATACTCTATAAAAACAGGTTGTATATACCTAATATACCTAAAATTAAGCTACTGATTTTAAATGAAATACACAAGGCTCCCTATTCGGGACACCCAAGCTATCAAAAGACAATAACTATGTTGTGGAAACATTATTTTTGGTCAAATATGAAAATGAATTGGTAGAATATATTGCTAGATGCTTTGAATGTCAATAGGTTAAGACTGAACATCAGCATCCAACTGGTTTATTACAGCTCCTGTTACCAATTCCTAGCTAGAAATGGGAAAATACCAGCCTTGATTTTATTAGATGTTTTCCTAGAAATCATAATCAAAGTGATTCGATAATGGTAGTCATTGAATTACTCAGTAAAGCAGCCGATTCCATACCAGTAAAGACTACTCATAAGGATGCTAATATTGCTGAAATATTTATGAAACAAATATTTTGTTTACATGGAGTACTGAAAGTTATAATTTTTGATAGAGACCCTAAGTTTACAGGAAATTTATGGAAATCTTTATTTAAAGGTTTGAATACTAATTTAAATTTTAGTACATTTTTTCATCCGCAAATGGATGGACAGACTGAAAGGGTAAATCAAATCTTGGAAGATATGCTAAGGATGTATGTTAGAGAACAACGAAGTAAGTGGGAGGAATAATTACACTTGGTTGAGTTTGCATATAACAACCACTACCAAGATTTAGCAAAATTCAACCCATTTGAAATTCTACATGGCAGAAAATGCAATGCTCCCATCTCATGGAGTAACCTAGTTGATAGGTTAGTACTAGCACCTAAGTTATTAAAGGAGATGGAATTAATCGTAAAGAGGGTATAAGGTAATTTGAAGGTTGCACAAGACATGAATAAGAGTCAAGCAGATCTTAAACGAACTCAGAAAGAGTTCCAAGTGGGAGAACATGTTTTCATAAAGGTAAAACCTAAAAAGAGTTCTTTAAAGTTAGGAAATTTTGCTAAGTTTGCACCCAGGTACTATGGAACTTTTGAAATATTATCCAGAATTGGACATGTGGCATACCAAATAGCCTTACCAAAGAATCTTAAAGTTCATAATGTTTTTCATATCTCTGTTTTAAAAATATATGTAGATGATGCTACTCATGTTATAAATTGGAATGATGTGCAAGTGGAACCCGAAGGAGATTTTCTGGTGGAACCGGATTGTATCCTCCACAATAGGGAGATCTTGCTTTAGAATCACACCATTGGGTAGGTGAAGGTGCAAGGGAAGAACTTTAGTCCAGAAGAAGCAACCTGGGAATTGGAGAGTCATATGTGGGCAGCATATCCAATTCTGTTCCAGGGAAGCTCTAAGGATGATGAATAAAGTAACATCGAGGATGATGTTAGACTTAAGGGAGGATGTATGTCACATACCCCAAATTTGCAATGACAGTTTATGTTAAGAAGACATTATATTTTATTTTTATTGTAAATTTTGTGATTATTAATAAAGTGGGGTCAAGGATGATTGTAATTAATTATGTTGAATATTTTATTAGTTAATAAATAAAAGGTGAGACAAACAACTCAAGGAGACTATTGAATGAGTGTCTACTAGTCATTAGGTGGAATAGACTAGGGTGAGAGAAAACTCACACATGGAAGCATCCTCAACCACTTCTAGTTGTTTCAGGGGAAAACTTCCCTAATTTTGTGGTCATGTTCCCCAAGGAAGTGGAATAAGAGCAGGTGGCTCATGAAATGAAAAATTGACCAAAAGACCTAGGCCTGCTTATAATTACCCATCGAATTCAGTAGGTGGTTGTTCAATCTTTTACTTGTGGAATTT
Source organism: Pseudotsuga menziesii (assembly GCA_001517045.1). Classification (NCBI taxonomy): domain Eukaryota; kingdom Viridiplantae; phylum Streptophyta; class Pinopsida; order Pinales; family Pinaceae; genus Pseudotsuga; species Pseudotsuga menziesii. The sequence goes on from LPNX011187767.1 coordinate 75,411, forward strand.
CTGAAGTGAAAAATGTGCACAAGATATTCGATGGAGGGGAAAGGTAGAAGCGGTTGAGTGTGAAAGACGTTTTTCAGAACTAGTGCAGCTGATTAGCTAAGTTCTTTACTGCAGAAGGTAGAAGTATTACAGTTGAATACCTATGTGGAGTTGCAGGGGTTTTATATCCCATCCTCTCACCTAGTTCTTTCAACCAGGTGGACCAGTAGACAGCCTCGGGGGTCCTAAGAGAAGCAGCTAAGCTATCTTCAGGAATTGGTTGGGTGGAATAGGCTTCTTAAGCTGTTTGTCTCCTCTACAAGTTATGAGGATCCATAATGTTATTTTATTTACCTTATGCAAGTAAAAGTACTAAAATGGATGAAGTTATGATTAAAATTATTGTTATTGTCTGGATAACTTATTCTACATATTAGACGATGTAATCCTGTTTTATTTCAAGAAGTACTCGTTAAAGGCTATTTGAATAAATGATACATGGTTAGATATAATTGATTAATTGATGAAATACCTTCCTGTATTTTCCTACTCGTCTTAAGACGAATTAATCTAGTACAGCAGGTGATTTAGAAGAATTATTATATAGGATAAGATGTGTTTAAATCGGGAATGATATTAATCTTTTGTTTTCTTGGAATCTTTATTTCTTTGTTCTACAATATTACAGAGAATTTTAGATAGTAATATTTGTTACACAGTTTGAAAATGGTGTATAACATAATACATTACCAACTTCCTTCTTTAGGACTTAAATATATACTTATATATTTAAAAATCCCTATAGAGCATTGTAAACAACCTGGTTTAGTAAAACTATTGTTGTACACAGAGGGTTTATTAGTAACTTTATAAGCTAAAAATTGTAGTAAAAAAATTAAGTTAATAACATTAGAAAGGTATTCTAATACTATTTAACATTTTAGTTATCTAAAAGCATAGTAAATAGTAACAAGTAGTAATAACCGAATAAAACACTAGTATTAATTGAAGATATAAACTGTTTGTTTTCAAAAACCCTAAGTTGTTAACTAAAATATTTTATTTATACATTCCAGAAATTATTAAAAAACAATCAAGATATATATTACCTTAAACAAACTGCTAAATAGAAAATTGGAATCTAGGTTATCCTTTGATTTGTACTACATTTATAAATAAAAATAATTTTTGTTTACCAACTAAACTTACCGAGACATGGCCGAAGTAAAATACACCACAAGTAAATAAACAAAGTCTTTAAACTAGAGTTTTCCTTTTTTATTTTCATAACCAAATAACAGTTCCGCTATAATATAAATTAACCATTAACAAATTTTCATATACCATGGAAAGGGCCGAGAAAAGTTCCTCCTTTTACATTCTAGTTTAAAGAATTAATATTCACAGAAAACCCTAGGATATTTCTAATATGAGAACATTAAAGTTTATTTATAAAACTTTTCTCCTATGCTTTGGATTTACGGAATTTTTAAACAAACACTAAATAGAAATTTATACCAGAGCTTTAAAGCTCTAATGTTCACAATTCAATTCTTTTATAAACATAAATTTAAAAAAAAATCCAGGTCAATAACCTAGCAATCGTCATTTCAGTATTGGAACCATAATTCTTAAAGCATAACCAGAGTCTTTCACAATTCTATTGAATCAGAGCAAAGAACTGAGGTAGATATCACATCTTAAGTTTTAGATAAAACAAAATGAATTATCAAAATCTAAATATTATTAATTTCCAGATTTAACTTTTCTAGGGCCTTACGACTTCTTGAAGTTCCAAAGAAAACAAACAGCAGGCTCGTCCGTAAAACTTTCGATCAACATTTTAATAGTTCCACACACCCTTGCCAACATGGCTACATTTATGTTGGGTAAGTTTTCACCTGCGGCCACCTGCAAACAAAGAAATTATCAAGTTGTTAGTGTTAAGCTTGATACACATGTAGTTTTTCAAACGAATTTAAATACCTAAGAAGTTAAAGAAAAGTTACCTAAAAACTTATAAGCTCACGGCCGTATTTTGGAAACCCCTCTCTATCAATGTTTTGAAAAGACAAAGAGAGCTACGGCTCAAAGATCGAGTTCAAAGAAAACTTGACTGCATGGTTATGGCGAGAAGATATAACTTAAAGTATGGAAATACTATGAGAGAGGAAGAGTAATAATTGTTTTTGGCACAAACCCTAGGTCATCAACCTGCCAACCTCTCTTCTACTTCGAATTGCACAATGAAGGAAAGAGATGCAGCTTCAATCTGGTAAACGCCTCCTTTAATTTTTAAAACACGATTTTGGTTTCAGAGGTCGAACAGGCTGAGAGCCTATTGGCTCTATCCGTCTACCCACCTAAATTATCGAAGCAAAAATAAAATCAAGTGAGATTTTAGGGCAACGTTTGGTTTTATGTGCTAGGGTTTGGCACTAAAAATTTCCTCCCATGAACTGATAACACGTGGAATCCACCTTTGTTTAGATTCGTTGGGTTTTTTATAAAGTTAAATTCGGTGCTTACACCGTGCAAAAGAAAATTTATATATATTAGTTTATACTATTATTTAAACTAAGATATGAACAAGTTTTACAAAGATTATTGTTTATAATATTAGTGCATACTAAGTTTAGACACTTTAAACATTGAAATTCATATTGCATATGAAAATTGTGCAAGGCTTTCAATTTATTTGTGTCTAAGGGTAGCATAAGGGTAGCATATATGAGATTGCAATATAATTATATATATAGGGTTTAGGTTTAGCACATTCATGTCATGTACCAAATATGCTATATGCTTAAATTAGGTTTGTTTAAGCTTAGTTTGTAACTAATAAATAATTGTTTGTTTTGCAATAATAATATTAAACCTCAAAAAGATCTAGGTTTAAGATTTTATCTACTCGGTTATAACATCTTTAGGAGGTACTTTTGTGTAGATACTCACTAATAACAACAACAAAAAAACATATTTGCTCATTATACCATCCTTTCAAGTTTTACAATAAATAAGAACCCTAACCTTGCCAACCTTCTATCAAGATAAATAAATGTTACCTTGGAACGGAGAGAATCTTTTACTTTTGTCTTGATAGATCAAAAAAAGGACATTCTTACTGACTTACTTTCTTAATCAGCTGAACCTTAACTTTATATCCCGTAACCGGGAAGTGAATTCTTACATATAAAGACCTGTAAAAGCATTTTTTAGTCTAAATTAGCTTGAGGAAGCTAAGTAAGACCTGGGACAAACCATCAAGCCCCTTAATAATACAAGAAAAACAAGTATCAAACTCATAGGCATATTAGAATTTAAACAGTTGAGATGATTATGTAAGTCTATAACCCTTCAACTATCAACACTAAGATGATTCTTTAACAGATTGACTGTTGTTAGTAACCTTGATGTTTTGAGTTAGTATTAAAACTCTTTAGTCTCTAGATTCAATTAATCAAGAACGTAAACTGTTAGTCATTAAAATAACATTTTTTAGGCTATGACCTAGCATTGTCAGGCTTGTACTCAAACTTTTAATGCCACAAAGAAGATTTTTAATTTTTATGAATTTTTGGAGTGTTACAACTATAATGCCATAAAAACTTCAAAGTATATCAAATGGATGTCAAGTTTTCATTCCTGAATGGAAAACTAGAAGAATAAGTGTATATTGAACAACTTGAAGGGTTTTTCTTGTCTGAAAATAAAGATTATGTCTTTAAAGTGAAAAGGGAACTTTATGGTCTCAAACGAGCTCCAAGAGCATGGTTTTCAAGACTACATAGTTACTTGAAACAACAAGGTTTTAAAAGAGGAGTCACTGAAAGTAATCTTTACCTAAGAATCAAAGATAAAAATATGATCATTGTTGTTTTCTATGTGGATGATACCATTTGTGGAAGCAATCTTCAAATCCTAAGTGTAGACTTTTCCTTGAAATGAAGAAATAATTCAAAATGTCAATGATGGGTGAATTGACATTCTTCTTGGGATTGCAATTATACCAAACACACGAAGGATTTTTCATCTCTCAAACTAAGTACATGAAAGACATGTTGAAAAAGTTTAAAATGGAAGATTCCAAACCTATTGGTACTCCTATGGTCACTGGTTTCAAGTTAAGTAAGGATGATGAATCTCTCGAAGTATATTATACCATGTTTAGATCCATGATTGGAAGTCTTCTATATGTGACAACCACAAGACCATATGTGATACAAGTTGATGGATTGGTGGCTAGATTCTAGTCAGCTCCAAAAGAAACACATGTAACAGCAGTAAAAAATATTTTTAAATATCTAAAAAATACCATCGAGTATGGTTTATTGTATCGAAAAGGACAAGACTTTACCTTGAAAGCGTTTACTGATGCAGATTGGGTAGGAAGTGTTGATGATTGGAAAATTACTAGTGGAGCAACATTCTTTCTGGGAAATTATTTAGTATCATGGTCAAGTTAGAAATAATCCTCCATTTCATTCTCTACAACTGAATCATAATATATTGATTTCGCATGATGCCACACTCAGGTTATTTGGATGAAACAAACCCTAGAATATCTACTTGTAAAATATGAACATCCAATAGTGATCAAATGTGATCACACTAGTGCTATAAATGTTATATTTTTATCTATTTTATGATCTTAGGATCTTTATTAAGAGAATAACAAGCACAACAATCAATCACAAGAGACAATGAACACAAATATTTTCCTTGGGAAAACCATAAAGGATAAAACCCCACAACTTCCTCAGAGATAAAATGAGCACCAAAAGTAAAACCCAAATATACAAAGATGATCTCCTGACAGCAGTTGTCTCTCTCTCTCTTGTCCCAGGTTCTTCTCTCTCTCTCTTAGTTATGCGCTACAACTAAGTGTGAGTGACTATGAGTTAAATAGAGAGGCTCACTCTCTATTTATACTAATTCTCGACTTGACAATAACTTACTAGGGATGAATTCTCTAGGAGAGTCTAATAACCCTAGTGCCCCAAAACTATTTGGACTTTAACCCTTGAACAATAAGGAGGGTTACCCTCTATGACTTTACATGACTTGTTTACATTATTGATTCTCCCGATAGGAACATAGGGGTATGACATGAATCAATTACATTATAGATACATCTCGATAGGAACATCGAGGTATAATACATGAAATATACAAGTGAATACATTCCGAAGTTACAAATACATCAACACTTCCTCTTAACTAGAAAGGTATTCTCTTGAAACAATTTATCAGCACAAGTATTCGTCTCTGGATCAATTCTAGATCATCATCAAAGCTGGATCATCACTACTTCTTCTATCTCTATCAAATGATGGTGCTATCTCTTCATTCTTCTCATTAAAGGAAGTTCTACAGAGCCAACCCTTTTTCATGCTTGTTGTAGGCCTAGCCTCCATGTAGGTCTTCATCTTCTTTAGAACTTATATCTGACCGATCCGAAAGGCCTGCCCAACACTTACATCTGACCATGAGAGGAACACATCCACCACCATGTTAGAAAGGCATGCCCTACACTCACATCTGACCATGGGAGGAACACATCCACCACCATGTCAGAAAGGCCCAACACTTACATCGGACCATGGTAGGAACACATCCAAGAACCATGTCAGAAAGGCCCAGCACTTACATTCACTAGCATGATAGGAAACGCCTACTATCATGTGTGAAAAGGCCCAACACTTACAATCACCAGCATGGTAGGACACACCTACTACCATCTATGAAAAGGCCCAGCACTTGCAACCACCAGCATGGTAGGAAACACCTACTACCATCTGTGGAAAGGCACATCACTTACAACCACCAGCGTGATAGGACACACCTATTATCATCTGTGGAAAGGCCCAAAACTTACAACCACCAGCATGATAGAACACACCTACTATCATCTGTGGAAAGGCCCTGCACTTACATCTAATCATGTGGGAGCCAATCCCACAGTCATATCAGAATGGCTCTTCACTTACATCCAATCATGTGGGAGCCAATCCCACAGTCATATCAGAATGGCTCTACACTTATATATGATCATGGAAGGAACCAATCCTATCACCATGTCAGAAGGGCTCACAGACTCATCACTTCCCCTTGGAAGGAACCTTGATCTTGAGTACACCAAGCTTCTCCCTGAAGTACTCAAACTTCACTCTAGATAATGGTTTGGTCAACACATCAGCTATCTGCTCGTCCATCGCAACATACAGGAGCTTCATTGCTCCTCTCTGCACCATATCCTTGATATAATGATATTTGATCTCGATATGCCTCGACTTTTCATGGAACACTGAGTCCTTTGACAACTTCACACAACTCTGGTTGTCTCAATTGGAGATCAAACAAATCATATAGTAGCTTCCTTAGCCACACTGACTCACAACTAGCCGAACAAGTTGCAACATACTCTGCTTCCGATGTACTCATTGCCACGCAGGATTGCTTCCTGCTAAACCAAGAGATCACACCTGATCCCATACTGAAGCAGCATCCCGAATTTCTCTTCCTATCAATGGCACTGCCTTCCCAATCTGAATCAACCTAACCTTCCAGGTTAATCTTTTTATTTGCCTCATACTTGATCCCATAATCAATTGTACCCTTCAGGTACCTCAGAATATTCTTTGCAGCAATTAAGTGAACATGTCTAGGATCTGGTAGTAACTGGCACAATGTGTTCACAACAAAGCAAATATCTAGTCTTTTATTCATCAGGTACATCAAGGACCCAATCATCTGATGATACATCGTAGCATCAACCATCTTTGATGAAGCATCACTCAATAGCTTCAAGTTCGATTCCATAGGTGTGGTCATGGCCTTGCAGTCCATCACCCTAAACCTCTTCAGGATATCTACTGCATACTTCCCTTGTCCTAGGGATATTCCATCTGCATTCTTCCACACCTCCATGCCTAGAAATTAGTGCATCATACCCAAGTCCTTCATCTCGAACTTGGAAGCAAGCTTCCTCTTTGTATTAGCAATCAAACCATCCACACCTGTTACAAACAGATCATCTACATATAGTAGGAGTATCATTAGGTTCCGTTATTCAACCCTATAGTAAATATTGGAATCTGCTTTACTCTTAGTAAATCCCAAATTGGATATGGAGCTATCAATTCTGTCGTACCATGTCTTGGGTGCTTGTTTCAAGCCATACAAGGATTTCTTTAATTTACACACATGAGTCTCCCTATCATGCATCGCAAAACTGAATGGCTGCTCCACATACACTTCCTCTTCCACTACACCATTCAAGAAAGCAGTCTTGACATCCATCTGGTGTATCTTCCATTTCATTACTGTAGCCAGAGAAAGTACTGATCTGATGAAAGTGTATCTAGCTACGGGTGCAAAATTTTATTCATGTTCTATTCCTTCTTTCTAGGAGAATCCATGAGCCACAAATATTTCTTTATATTTATCTATGCTACCATTTGCAGCATGCTTGATCTTATAGATCCATTTGGAAGTCACAACAGACTTCCCCTCTGGTTTAGGGACAACATCCCAGACATCATTCTTCATTGTCAACTGGTACTCCTCGATCATAGCATCCTTCCATTCTTTCTTCTCTTCCACTTCTTCATAGTTGGAAAGTTCTTTATCAATGATGTCACATAATAGGGCTACATATCCGGAGCATGACCTAGTTCTCTTCCTTTCTCTATGTATTTCTTCTGGAGCCCCATATCTTTTTGCACCTTGGATAGCCCCTCGTACCCATGCAGGTTTCCTCTTGTGAGGATTATTCTCTTGGGGTGGATCTATAGGTTCCTGAGGTTATTCCATTTCTCAATCCTCTTCTAGATTTGCTTCATTTATTGTTGTATTAGGGATTTTGGGTACTTATGTTTCTTCAAATTCTTCAACTCGTCTCTTTCTGGATTGGTTGTAAGATGAATCTTTGTCAAATGTTATGTCTCTGCTAATGTCAATCTTTTTGAATCCTGGGAAGTATATTCTATAAGCCTTCAAGCTTTCAGAGTATCCCACAAATATACCCTTCTTTCCTGAAGGATATAACTTTGTCCTCTTTTCTTTTGGAATGCGTATGTATACTGGACAACTGAATATTCTGATATGGCTGACCTATGGTTTCTTTCCAGAGAAGACATCTTCAGGTGTTTTTTTCTAAAGTACTCTATGTTGAGTACGGTTCTGTACATACACCATTTTCCTGGTAACTTCTTCCCATAGATGCATGGAAATATCTTGATCATGAAGCATTGCCCTTGCAGCTTCCATGATCATTCTATTCTTCCTTTCTACAACCCCATTCTGTTGTGGATTATATGGAGTGGTCAACTCACTCTTAATCCTTGAATCTCTGCATAATTCTTTGAATTCATTTGATTTTAATTCTTCATTGTTATCTGATCGAAAGGTATTGATTTTATTTTCTGTATGATTATTGATCAAGGATTTGAACTCTTTGAACTTGTTGAATACTTCATCTTTGTTTTTCATGAAGTATATCCATGTCCTCCTACAAAAATCATCAATGAAAGAAACATAGTATACATACCCGCTTAATGATCTAGATGACATCGGACCACATACATCAGAGTGAATGCTTTCCAAGATTCTTTTTGTGTTGCTTTCTCTACTTGGAAATGTCTTCTTTTTGTTCTTTCCTTTCATACATCCTTTGAAAACTCCTTCATGTTTTTCCTGCATTTCTGGAAGTCCTTCAACAAGTTTTCTTGCAAGTGGTAGTGCTCTGTAGTGCACATGTGCAAGACTTCTATGCCAAAGTTCATTTGGCTCTACCGAGTCATGGACCAAGGCTTGTTCTGGATGGCCCCTCAATTTGTATAGTCCTCCTTCATGTTCTCCAATCACTACTGTATCATCTATAGTCTTTCATTTTGGCCACATAAGGACTTGGCCATCTATAAATGCAACCCTCATGCCTTTTGCATCCAATGCAGAGATTGAGAGAAGGTTCTTCTTTAGTCCTAGTACAAATAGGACATCCTTCATCTTCATAGACTTTCCATAATCTAGTTTATAGGAGGATTCACCACTACCTTTTATTGGATACTAGTAGTCATCTCCAAGTTTCACCTTGTGAGGTGACTCATGTTCGGAAATTTTCACAAAGGATTCCTTGAGTCCTGTCATATGTTTGGAAGCCCCACTATCAATGAGCCAATCATTGATTCCATGTGCAAAAATGCATGTGATGGCAGAAATCAAAACATATTCTTCTTCACTAGAAGAATCTTCACTTTCTTCTTTGGCTTTCTTTTTGGGAGGTTCATCATCCCTTGTAGTGTGAGCATAATGTCTTTTCTTGCTTCCCTTCTTCATGTGAGAGAAATTTTTGTTTCTAGGACATTATCTAGCATAGTGCCTTTCTCGTCACATGTATAGAATCTAATTTTAGACAAATATTTATTAGATCTTCTAATATTACCTTTCTGGTGAGAAGGATTACCTTTGTGATAGTTTTTTTTGCTACTATCGGAGTGTACTGTGAGAGCTTGATCTTCACTTCCCATCTTTTCTTCTAGAGCTACTATCCAAGCTTCTTCTTGTAAACATTCCTCCCACAGTCTATTGACTTTGACTGGCTTCTTTCTGGCACAGATCCCTTGAATAAAGGAGTCTCGTGATCTAGGGAGGCCATTCAAGGTGGTCATTACAATGTCTACATTATCCACTTCTTCATCCACTGCTTCAAGTTGTTCTTTCATCTCGGAGACCCTTGTGAAGTATGATTTTATAGTCTCCACATTCTAGATCTTCACATTCTTCAACTGGTTCCTCAAAGTCATCTTCCGATTTATGTTCTTTCCTTCAAACAGTTTGGTCAGGGAATCAAACATTGCTTTAGGTGTCTTTAAGGAGGACACTTGTGGTATGAGGTGATCCTTGATTGAATCATCAATAATCCTCTTAGCCATGACCAATTTATTTTTGTGTAAGGCATTAGACTCATCTCCCTATGGAACTGGAACATCTTCATTGATGTAAGAGTCCAACTCATTTTCTTCCAAGACTAGGGAGATCCTATACTTCTAGGCTCGGAAGTTATCAGCTCCCTCAAGATTTTCATCAAGCTTAGTGTGATGAGACATCATAATAGAGAACCTCAAATGGAAATAAAAAATATTTAGATCTTACCAATTTGAGAAGCTGAAAACTGGATCTGGAGCTGATCTTCCGCAGTGCTAGTTTTTTGGTTCTAGGGCAGATTAGGGTTTGAATTTCCCGGAGTTCTACCCAACCAAAAAACTTGATTATTGTCTCTAAAATTCAATTTTTAGGAGATTAGTAATCCTAGCTTACGCTCACTCAAAAATTCCACTTTTGTGAAAATCCCTAATTTCCAGCAGCAGTGTCAGGTCAAAAACTAAAAATACTCATAAACAGATTCTGCTTCGATAGAAAGATGCGCCCTTCAATGGAGGTTTATCCCAGCCTCCTTTTGCTGATGGATTGTGGAGAGAGACCCAAAAAGTAAGAATCCATAGATTTTGTAGTTGCACAATGTCTTCTTCTCATGTTAGCTCTGATACCATGTTAGATTTTTATCTATTTCAACAATATGATATTAGGATCTTTACTGAAAGAATAACAAGCACAATAATTAATCACAAGAGACAATGAACACAAAGATTTTCCTTGGGGAAAACATAAAGGAGAGGACCCCACAAATTCCTCAAAGATAGAATGAGCACCAAAAGTAAAACCCAAAGATACAAAGATGATCTCCGGACAACAGTTGTCTCTCTCTCTCTTGTCCCAGCTTCTTCTCTCTCTCTCAGTTATGCGCTACAACTAAGTGTGAGTGACTTTGTGTTAAATAGAGAGGCTCACTCTTTTGACAATAACTTACCAGGGCCAACTTCTCTAGGAGATTCTAATAACCCTAGTGCCGCAAAACTGTGGGGACTTTAACCCTTGAACAATAAGGAGGGTTGACCTCTATGACTTTACATGACTTGTTTACATTATTGATTCTCCCAATAGGAACATCGGGGGTATGACATGACTCAATTACATTATAGATACTTCCTTATAGGAACATTGGGGTACAATACATAAGATATACAAGTGAATACATTCTAAAGTTACAAATACATCAACAATAAATATGTCTAAAAATCCTATCATGCATTCTAAGACAAAACATATACCGATCAAGTATCACTATATAAGAGAAAAGGTATCTCAAAAATCTGTTAGATTAGAATACATTCATACACAAGAATAGATTGCTGAATTTTCACCAAACCACTACCTAAGGAAGCCTTTGAGCATCTTAGACAAAAGATGGGATTCATTCCTTTACAAAATCACTAAAAGAAGTAAGTGCAATATCAGGGGAACATATGATGACATGGGGAGTTGTCAGACAAAGAGGTCTCTTTGTCATTGGTGTCAAAGGAGGAGAATGATGAAAGATATTGACATCAATGCCAAAGGGGGAGATTTTTAAGTAAATTAGTTGTCATTGACGTCAAGTTATTTATCGGAAGTCAAAGATATGGTGGCAGACTAAAGGTTGCAAGTATCTCGAATAACAAAGGAGTAACCCTATTACAGGTTGAAGGTTGCAAGGTGAATGACAAATGAATAACTCTATAGTAAGTTGAACGACTGAGATCAATCATCCAATGTTGTTTCTGAATGAACTAGAGCAGAGGATAAACACACATGAAGTGATAAATTTCCACAAAGGATTGATATTGGATGACAGAGGTTAGTCCCACCCTAGATCCATCACCTGAGGATCAGTTATGCAAAAGATAGGCGGAAGGATGAAGTTCCGCAACAATCAAGATCGAACGGATTATATTAGTCCCGCACTAGATCCGACGATTAAGGATTAATTCTGATAGTTAGGTGGAAAATCTAAAGTTTTGTAAAAGATCAATATCAGACAGATGAGATTAGTTCCTATAAAGGAGATCGATAGTGCAGAAGAAAAAATGCAGAAAGGGAATTGTGGAAGTAACGTTTGAAGATTTTATGAACCCACAATTTGCAACCCGCAATCTGGAAGATTGAAGGTTAGGAAAGACTCCACAAGAGATCGACGATGCGGAAGAAAGCTTACAAAATAATATTGCAGAAAGGAGGTTGTGATAAGGAGCTTGCAAAAAGTCAAAATATGATTTGACGCAATATCACATCCTGCATCCTGCATCATGCATCCCGCAATATGGAGATCGATGATCAAGAAGAATCCTAATGAAGATCAACGATGGAAAACTGACTTCTTCATTCCCCAGTGTGGAAAGGAGTTTGCAGAAAGGAAAAAGTGGATAGTCGACATCCTGCATCCTGCATCATGCAATCTGGAGATCGACACTCAAGAAGAAGCTCGATGAAGATCAATGGTGGGGAATCATTGAAACAGAAACTTGGTGCAGAAATACAATTTAAAAATGAAATTTGTATAATAGATCAACGATCCAAAGAGATCCAGACAAAATATCAACTATTCAAATTGTATCTAGTGAAGAAGATTACAAATACACCAGAAAATGATAAACAGGGATGCGGAAATGAATTTTGGGCTATGGGAAGAACAAAACATTTCCTTTGCTAAAGTGATGTGACTATTAAATGAATAGATGATGATTGGTTGTGTATGTAAATAAACAACCACGATCCAAAATGAAAGAGCGCAGCTATGGAGAGTGTTAGTTTTTCAACATTAAGCTAGCATATCATTAGGATCTTTAACTGAGAGAACAACAAGCACATCAATCAAACAAAATAGACAATGAACACAGTTTTTTTCCTCAGGGAAACCATAAATGGAGAAAACCCCACAACTTCCTCTGAGATAGAATCAACACCAAAGTGAAACCCAAAAATAGTAAGACAATATCCCAATAATAGTAAGCTCTTTCCTCTTGCCCCAGTGTCTTTCTCTTCCTCAACTATGCGCTACACTTGAGTGTGTATGAGATGTGTCCTAAATAGAGAGTCAAACTCTCTATTTATACTAATCCTGACATGACTAATACCCTACTAGGGCCGACCTCACTAGGAGAGTCTAATAACCCTAGTGCCCTGGAAATACGGGTACTTTAACCCTTAGACAATAGGAGGGTTACCCACAATAGCTTGACATGACTTGTTTACATTATTGATTCTCCCGATCGGAACATCAGGGCATGACATGACACAAGAAAATCCCGGAATAAACATCAGGTTACAATCGATGAGAAATACAAGTGAATACATTCTGAAGTTACAATTGCATTAACACTCCCTCTTAACTATGAAGGTATTCTCTCGACACAATTTTCATCACTAGTCTTCTTCTATGGGTCTTCTCATCATTTGCATCTTCAATTCATCTTCTTATTCAAGTCTTCTTCGTCTTCAAGTCATCTTTGTCTCTTGATCTAGATCATCACTCGATCTAGATCATCATCACTGGATCTGGATCATCACTCAATATGGATCATCTATAGCATCATTCCTGGATCTAGATCATCCCTCGATCTGGATCATCTCTGGAGCATCATCTATGGAACTAGATCTTCCCTTGATCTAGATCATCTCTACTGGATCATCAATACTGGATCTTCACGGGTGATATCTCATGATTCTTCTCATCATAGGAAGTTCTACAGAGCCATCCCCTTTTCATGATGGATGTAGGCCTAGCCATCATTTAGATCTTCGCCCAGCACTTACATCTTATCATGTAGGAAGTAACCTATAATCATATCATAAAGGCACGCCCAACACTCACATCTAACCATGTGGGAACCAATCCCACAACCTTGTCAGAAAGGCCCAATACTCACATTTGACACATGCGAGGAACCAATCCAACATGCATGTTCAAAAAGGCTCTGCACTTACATCCGACACATGCAAGGAACCAATCCAACATGCATGTTTGGAAAGGATCTGCACTCACATCTAGCACATGCGAGGAACCAATCCAACATGCATGTCCAGAAGGGCCCTGCACTTACATCTAACACATGCAAGGAACCAATCCAACATGCTTGTTCCGAAGGGCGTGCACTCACATCCGACCTGGTTGGAACCAAATCCTACACCCTTTCCAGAATGGCCCCCAATCCCATACTGAGCTACCTGGTAACTGACCAGGTGCCTCCATTCCTAGAATGGCATTTTCCCTTACATCTATCCTACTCGACAGAAAGGACAACACTCACATCTAACATGGGATGAACTTAATCCTTTAGCCATGATAGAATGGCTCAACCCTTACATCTGACCTCCTCATCAGAATGACTCTCTCAATCCTGGACTGAGTGTTCATTGTAACTGACCAGGTACCTCCATTCCCAGAATGCCATTCAACACTCATATCTGACATGGAAGGAACCAATCCTCTCACCATGACAGAATGGATCTGGGACTCATCACTTTCCCTTGGAGGAAACCTCAATCTTGAGAAAACCAAGATTCTCCCTGAAGTACTCAAACTTCACCCTAGCTAATGGATTCATCAATACATAAGCTATTTGTTCCTCCATCGCAACATACTAGAGCTTCAGTGCTCCTCTCTACACCATATCCATGATATAGTGATACTTGATCTTGATATGCTTCGACTTGTCATGGAACACTAGATTCTCTGACAACTTCATGCAATTCTAGTTGTCACAATGTATACAAGTAGCATCCATCTGGAGATCAAATAAATCAGACAGCAGCTTTCGTAGCCATACTACCTTACAACTAGTTGAACAAGCTGCAACATACTTTGCTTTATCTGTACTCAGTGCCACACAGGATTGCTTCTTGATAAACCAAGATATCACACCTGATCCCATATTGAAGCAACACCTTGAAGTGCTCTTCCTAATGATAGCACTGCCTGCCCAATCTGAATCAACATAAACCTCTAGGTTAATCTTCTGATTTGCATCGTACTTGAGCCCATAATCAATTATACCCCTCAGGTACCTCAGAATATGCTTTGTACCAATCAAGTGAACATTTCTCGGATCTGTCAAGAACTGGCTCAAGGTGTTCACAGCAAAGAAAATGTCTGGTCTTGTGTTCATCAGATACATCAAGGACCCAATCATCTGATGATACATCATAGCATCAACCATTTCTGATGAAGTATCACTCAACAGCTTCAGGTTTGATGCCATAGGTGTGGCCTTAGCCTTGTATTCCATCATCCCAAACCTCTTCAGGATCTCTACTGTATACTTCCCTTGTCCAAGGGATATTCCATCTGCATTCTACCACACCTCCATACCTAGAAAATAATGCATCATACTCAAGTCCTTGATTTCAAATTTGGTAGCAAGCTTTCTCTTTGTATCAGCAATCAACCCATCCATACCTGTTACAAATAGATCATCTACATACAGTAGAAGCATCACTGGGTTTCCATATTCAACCTTGTAATAAAGGTTGGAATCTTCTTTACTCTTGGTAAAGCCCAAACTAGATAGAAAGATGTCAATTATGTCATACCATGTCTTGGGTGCCTCTTTCAAACCGTACAAGGATTTCATCAGTCTACACACATGAGACTCCCTGTCATCTGTCTCAAAACTGAGTGGTTGTTCTACATACACTTCCTCTTCTACTACACCATTGAATGAAGCAGTCTTGACATCCATTTGGTGTATCTTCCATTTCATTACTTCATCCAAAGCAAGTACCGATCTGATGGAAGTGTATCTAGCTACAGGAGCAAAGGTTTCTTCATAATCTATTCCTTCCTTCTGTGAGAAGCCACGAGCCACAAATATTGCCTTATATTTCTCTATGCTACTGTCTGCAACATGCTTGATCTTGTAGATCCATTTGGAATTTACAACTGACTTCCCTTCTAGTCTTGGGACAACATCCCAAACACCGTTCTTCATGATTGATTGATATTCCTCGATCATCGTATCCTTCCATTATTTCCATTATGCCTCTTCTTCATAACTGGAAGGTTCTTTATCGATAACATCACATAGTAAGGCTACATATTTGGAGCAGGATCTGGTTCTCTTTCTTTCTCTGTGATTCTCTTCTGGAGCCCCATATCTTTCCGCACCTTGGATAATTTCCCGTACCCAAGTAGGTTTCCTCTTGTGAGGATTCTTCTCCTGAGGTGGATCTATAGGTCTTTGTGGTTCTTTAAATTCTCGATATTCTTCTTGAATTTATTCATTCATGGTTGTATCATGAATTCTGGGAGCTTCTGATTCTTCAGGTTCTTCAGCAGGTCTCTTTCTGGATTTGTTGTAATCTATGTCTTCATCAAATGTTACATCCATACTGATGTCGATCTTCTTGTATCCTGGGAAGTATATTCTATAAGCCTTCGAGGTTTCAGAGTATCCCACAAATATAACCTTCTTTCCTGAAGGATCTAGTTTTTTTCTCTTCTCTTTTGGTATGTGTATGTACACTGGAAATCCAAATATTCTGAGATTGCTGACTTCTGGTCTCTTGCCGGAGAAGAATTCTTTAGGAGTCTTATTCTTGAGTTCTCTATGTGGAGTACAATTCTGTACATACACTGTTTTTCTGGATGCTTCTGCCAATATGTGCATAGGAAGATTCTGATCATGAATCATTGCTCTTGCAAATTCCATGATAGTTCTTATCTTCCTTTCTACAACCCCATTCTGTTGTGGATTGTAAGGAGTGGACAACTCCCTATTAATCCCTGATTCTTTACATAGCTCTTTGAATTCATTTGATGTGAATTGTTTTCCATTATCTGATCGAAAGGTCTTGATCTTCTTTTCTGTGTGGTTCTCGATCAAGGCTTTGAATTCCTTGAACTTGCTGAACACTTCATCTTTGTTCTTCATGAAGTAAATCCATGTCTTCCTAGAAAAATCATCAATGAAAGAAACATAGTATACATGCCCTCTTAGTGAACTTGATGACATTGGTCTGCATACATCTGAGTGGATGATTTCCAATATTCCTTTTTCTTTTCTTTCGCTACTTGGAAATGTCTTCTTTATATTCTTCCCTTTCACACATCCCTTGCAGACCCCTTCATGTTTTGCTTGAATTTATGGAATACCTTCAACAACTTTGCTTGCAAGTGGTAGTGCTCTGTAACGTACATGTGCAAGCCTTCTATGCCATTGTTCTTTTGGCTCTACTGTGTCATGGACCATAGCTTGTTCTGAATGGCCCTTCAGCTTATATAAACCTCCTTCTTGTTCTCCAATCACTATTGCATCATCAATAGTCTTTCCTCTTGGCCACATGATGACTTGACCATCTATGAATGCAACCCTCATGCCTTTTGCTTCCAATGCCAATATGGATAGAATATTCTTCTTTAATCCTTGTACAAATATAACATCCTTCATTTTTATAGATGTTCCAGAATCTAGCTTGTAGGAGGATTCACCACTACCTTTTATTGGATATTGGTAGTCATCTCCTAGCTTCACCTTATGGGGTGAATTATGTTCGGATAGTTTCTCAAAGGATTCTTTGAAACTTTTCATGTGTTTGGAAGCCCCACTATCAATAATCCAATGTTTGCTTCCATGAGTGACAGTTCCCATGAGAGCGGAAATCAGAACATATTCATCTTCACTTTCTTGCTTTACTCTCTTTCCTGGAGGATTATCATCCTCAACAGTGTGAGAATGATGTTTTCTTTTGGATTTCTTCTTCTTCTTGGATCCATTCTTATTCATGGGACAATGTCTAGCAAAGTGTCCTATTTCATCACATGTATAACATCTGAGTTTAGATGAACCTTTCTGATGAGAATGCTTACCTTGGTGATGATGATTTTTCCTTCTTCCTTTCTTTGAGTGTACTGTGAGAGCTTGATATTCATTTCCCATGTTTTCTTCTCAAGTTGCTATCTGAGCTTCTTCTTGAGAGAATTCTTCCCACAATATACTGAACTTGACCAACTTCTTCCTAACACAGATTCCTTGGATGAAAGAATCCCATGACCTAGGGAGGCCATTTAATGTTGTCATCACAAATTCTGCATTCTCCACTTCTTCATATACATCTTCTAGTTTTTCTTTGATCTGGGATACCCTTATGAAGTATGACTGGATGGTCTCCTCATTTTGGATCTTGACACTCTTCAACTAGTTCCTTAGAGTCATCTTTCGATTGATGTTCTTCCCTTCAAACACTTTGGTTAGGGCATCAAACATGGCTTTAGGTGTCTTGAGGGAGGACACCTATGGAATGAGGTGGTCCCTAATGGAATCTACAATAATCCTCTTTTCCATAACCAAATTCTTCTTATGTAAGGCCTTGGCCTCATCTCCCTATGGAACTGGAACCTCCTCCTGGATGTAGGAGTCCAACTCATTTCCTTCTTGGACCAAGGAGAGTCCTATACTTCCAGGATCAAAAGTTATCAGCTCCCTCAAGCTTTTCATCAAGCTTGGTATGATCAGACATCTTAACTAAGAACCTCAAATGGAAATACAAAACATTTAGATCTTACCAGGTTAAGATGTCGGATCTAGATTTGAAGCTGAAATCATGCAGTATTGGTTCAGGAGCAGATTAGGGTTTTGCTTTTCTAGAGTTCTGTCCAATTTAATGCTTTGAAATTGATCCCTAACTTCAATTTTTGGGAGGAGATCAATCCAAGCCTAGGCTCACTGAAAAATTCCACTTCTATGAAAAGCCCTAATTTTTGGCAGCAGCGTCGAGTCCAAAACTGAAAAACCTCAGAATTGGATTCTGCTTCGACAGAAAGATGTGCCCTAGGGAGGAGAGTTATGCCACCCTACTTTTGCTAAAAATATATGGAGAGAGATCCACAAAATAGGAATCCCTAGTTCCTGCAGCTGCACAGTGTCTTCTTCTCAGGTTATCTCTAATACCATGTTAGTTTTTCAACATTAAGCTAGCATATCATTAGGATCTTTAACTGAGAGAAAAAAAAGCAAAGCAATAAAACACAATAGACAATGAACACTTTGTTTTTATTTGGGGAAACCATAAATGGAGAAAACCCCATAACTTCCTCTGAGATAGAATTAGCACCAAAGTGAAACCCAAAAACAGTAAGACAATCTCCCAACAACAGTAAGCTCTTTCCTCTTGCCCAAGTTTCTTTCTCTTCCTCAACTATGCGCTACACTTGAGTGTGTATGAGATATGTCCTAAATAGAGATTCCAGCTCTCTATTTATACCAATATCGACATGACTAAAACCCTACTAGGACCGACCTCACTAGGAGAGTCTAATAACCCTAGTGCCCCAGAACTGCGGGGACTTTAACCCTTAGACAATAGGAGGGTTACCCACAGTAGCTTGACATGACTTGTTTACATTATTGATTCTCCCGATTGGAACATCGGGGCATGACATGACACAAGACATCCCGGAATAAACATCAAGTTACAATAGATGAGAAATACAAGTGAATACATTATGAAGTTACAATTACATTAACAGAGAGTTGCGTTGATATTAAATAGGTATAGGGTATTTAAATAAATGAATGTGTAAAGAAATAAGTGTCTCTATTAGTAAGCTTGATAGAGTCCAAAGTGAATAGTTTACAACTTTTTCAAAAGACTGAGAAAAATAGAACAGGGTGGCAAGGTGGTGCTAGGGTAGGCCACAGGTCTACAGGGGGTCGAAGCCTCCTTCCAGTCGTAGCTGGAGAACAGGGTGTCTTAGAATCCTTGTCTGTTGAAGGAGGCATAAAAAAATATGGGTGTTGTATCATCCTAGTATGTAGTTGTAGGAAAAACCTAGGGTGTGTTTTGCATCCTTTCTGTAGTAGCAGATAAACAATTTTGTAAAATTCATCTTATTACTGAATTTGTGTTGGTGGTTTTCTCTTTGAGGTTTCCATGATAAAATCCATGTCTTAATTGTTTATTTTTGTGTATTTAATTTATAAAAATACAATACTGATTCACCCCTCCCGCTCAGTATTGTGGGATAAACCAATAAGCAGGAGCAAATAAAAATGTGCATTGGCTAATATTTAACTGTACTAGGCCATACCCCTCTTGGTCACTCAAAATAGATTCCATGTAATCACAACTAACAGTTGTATTGCATTCATTGATGCCATAACTATGTCTACCTCCATTGTTTCGCTTACATATCTGACTACTTTGGGTGGAT
This sequence comes from Pseudotsuga menziesii, assembly GCA_001517045.1. NCBI lineage: Eukaryota > Viridiplantae > Streptophyta > Pinopsida > Pinales > Pinaceae > Pseudotsuga > Pseudotsuga menziesii. Next base: position 95,476 of record LPNX011187767.1, read on the forward strand.
AATCACTAAGTGTTGTATCTAATATTACTGCTCTTGTGTTTAGAGTTTTCCTTCCCTTCCCCACATATGTTGATGTTTGCTAAAGAGTACATAGTAGTGCCAATGATATTTTGGCAGTAGTACAATCCCAATGATCTTAAGCGGGGGTCATTTTCAGCCAGTGCAACAACGCTTTTATCTATAGTGTATAATAAAAAAATGATGAGACAGAATTCCATGTTGAATTTGAGATTGAAATTTTAACTAATCTGATGCCTTGCATTCCTATACCTCTTATTAATATACAACCACACAAATCCACTATCCTCTTCAAAGGTAACCATTGTTCCAAACCTGTCACACCCACCTCAGTCACCCTCTCACACCAACCCAAACTAAAAGATTGCAAGCCGCTGCAATTTTGTTTCAGAGCCTGTATATCATAATACCGAAATAAACATCAGCCAACCAACCAGGGATACTGCACCAAGGTTTCGATTCTCTAAATAAAAATAATTCTCAAGTGAACTGAATAGAAAATAATATCATAAATCCATCTTAATGTAATGAATACTACATAAATATATCCATCTTCTGAATAAAACTAATCCTAACTGCACTAGTAATAGAAGCTTCTAGATTAAACAAGCAAGGAAAGGGACCAGAAAACTACAGATGCAACCTTCAATGCTTAATAGCACTAGATGGATATATACTGGTTACATTTTCTTACATTCTCCCACCCACATTGTAGAGAACCTGGGTGAAATCATGCAAGGGAGTAAAAATGTGGGAAAAGGAAAAATTGAAAAATGTGTCAAGAGAAGCTTGGCCTGGTTGGTGAAAGGAGGTAGCTAATATAGCCCCTACCAAAATTCAAGTTCCGTTGGAAACATGTGGGTTGCGCTCATACATCTAAATGAGCATGAGAGCACACAAAAAGAACTTGGGAATAGGTGAAAATCTTCAGTGTCTTTGATAGAATAGAAGTGATCCTAAGTGAATTGGTAACATAAGCCACTAACATAGATCCATCTTATATCAACTCTTCCATCTTATCTCAACTCCATGAAGAGTTGATCAAGGTTTCCATATTCTGAATAAAACTACTCCTAAGTGCACTAGTAAGAGAAGCTTCCAGATTTATTAAGCAAGGAAAGAGACCAAACACCTCCAGATGCATCCTTCAATTCTTAACAGTAGTAGATGGATATATATTGGCCAACATTTCTTACATTCTCCCACCCACATTGTAGAGCACCTGGGTGCTATCATACAAAGAAGTAAAAATGTAGGAAAAGGAAAAATAAAGGTGTCAAGAGAATCTTGGCCTAGTCGATGAAAGAAGTAAGCTAATATAGGCCCCACAAGGATTTAAGTCCTGCTGAAAACATGTGCTTGTGCTCACACCAGTACAAAAAAGTGGTTGGAACCAGGTGCAATTTTTGGAAATCTTTGACAGATTAGATACCCCATCCACTATGACACTCAAGGTGCAAAAGGGATACCACCAGTGGCACTCAATCCATAATAGGAAGAGCTTAGTAAAAAACAATAACCAGGCCCCTATGACACTCAATAATCCAAAGGAAGACCTATGACACTCAATCCATAATAGGAAGCTTAATAAAAGGAAAAAAAAATTGATGCTGGAGAAATAAATTATTTATGATTAGTGACCTACCAACAAAACCTTGTCAGACGCAGCTTGACAACATCCACATAGATTTAGATGCCTCAATCTGTTGCACTTTGTTTCCAGAAATATCAGTGCCGAATTAGTAACTTTTGAACATCCACTTATATTAAGTTTTTCAAGTTGATTACAACCAAGTGCCAAAGAATTAATGAATATTTCTATCAGTTGGGTATTGTTCGAATGGTATAGAGCACACAAATCATGACAGTGCATTGCAACCATTTCCACTGCTTGATCGTCGAGTTGATGTTGGTTTTGGCATAGATTAAGGGACTGCAAATGAGTGAATTTAGGAGTAATTGACAGAAGCAATTTTCTCATACTCGACTTACACCTGCATTGCAAAAATTATAATTCTCACTTATTAAGAACATTCAAGGGAATGCTAGCTACTACAAAACCAGACTTGCAAAGAGAAAAGATAATTAAAAACAAAATACCGATAGAAAATAAACTCTATATGACAGAAATTGGTCTCCAATGGTAAGGCAAGGATATCTCTATTCATAAATTTATTTTGTAAAAAAGAACCCCTTTTCAATTTAGAGTCTAGACCCTTATTTTATGGATGCAAGTTTACTAAAAAAAATGTATACTATCAAGTACATAGAAAATTCTTAGTTGGACCCTTGTACCAACATCATAAATAATATCGTTGCAAAAGGTCAACTTTGCTAGGAGCCTGTTCCTAGTTATGAATAATTCATACATGATTTAGTCTGTTACGCTTATTAGATCAGGCATTCTCAAAATTTCAGTTTAGTTTGGAAATAATCAAACTAGTACCAGCGGTGGCCTTGCAATTCAAATATACCTTGGTAGTTAAGAGAGGAAAAGTTGAAGCACTAGCGAGTAAAACTCAATGTAAGCAAGTCTGACAGACCGTGTTTGGTTTTCTTGCCAAATCATGATCCTGTTAAAAATATAGGACGATCCCCTTTATAAAAAGTTGAAACCCATTCTAAATTTTTGTATAGGCCAAGTTTGACCATTCATAGTGATTGTATCTATACACTAACTCTATAATCCAAGACAAAAATCCTAGATGTAATCGAATATAAACAAAATATGTCACCATTTGAATTGTTACCAGAGCATATCAGCATAATGTTTGGTTTCTCTTAGATTTTAGCTTGAACTAGATAGGATTAATTATCAAGTAATACTGACTCCATATGGCAGGTGGACCCTAGGTAATGGGGCTTTCGCTACTAATTGGACATTGAATTTGAGACATCAGAACTTACGATAAGTGCAAGGATATTTAAAAGGAATCAAGACAGTAAAGTGTTGACTAATTTCATGCTCGTTGCATTCTGACAGCAGGTTTACATGTTGTGAAGAAATAGTTCTCCATTGCCTGAAACGTTACAAGAACTAACACATAGTTTGTGGGAATAACCATGTGATTTCAATTCATGAAATCCACAAAAGGCATAGCAATAGTGAATGCCACAAAAGGCATAGAAATAGTAAATGCAATGTAGTGCAAATGGGAAATACCTAGTTCAATTGTTTATACACAAAAACATGAACTATGACCAGAAACAACTACAATAGATTAACACCCTAAAACATTATTCATGCCACCAGATAGCCCTATTCCTACCACCAGATATCTCCTAAATTCTAAAAAATAATAATAACAAAAAGAAGAGACAACTAGGATAGTGGTCAAGTAGGTCCCCCTGGATATAAAATCATCCCCATCAACCACTTCATTTCAAATTTAATTAAAACTTAATAATGAACAAACCATGTACATAGATTTAAACACATTATATTGCACCTGACTTAATCATCTAAGCCAATGAAACAACTCAAGTACATTCCAATGGAATGTCCACCCATAGAGTAACAGTCAAAAACCAAACAATGGTATGGCAATGTTTGATAGGATTGATGTACAAAACTATGGAATTTTCTGAGCTTCTCCCTAGTAAGACAAGTTTCAACGAGAATTAATGTGAAATGTTATCTACCTCTGCTTCCAGTTTAACCAATATAAAAATAATTTTGTTGACCTTGAAATACATTCATTATAACGAACATCACTAACAACACTTATTAATTATGTCACAGTAATATAGGGACTAAAAACAATCTTACTAGTGATTCAAGACAAATTAGACATCAAATGGTGTAACGGTACTGCAATAAGAGTTTGCAGACCCTGTATAATCAATAATAGAATGATAGTACAATACAATGTCATGCAGAATGCATGAATGCCAAGAAAATTATAATGCTCAAGGAGGTCATTCAAATTGCATGGATGGGTGTAGCTTAACTGAATGTCAACCACAATCGACACACTTTGTTAACCACTAATCTGATCCATAACTGACTCTCACACTAAGTCCTAATTGAATCAGAGGGCAATACTAAAAGTGACTCATCACATGTAACTGCATGTCCAAATCAAGGCGTTAGTGCATCCGTAACTCCAAGTATATCCGATAGAGTTAACTGAAGTGACACTTGTCATCATAAGTGGTTGTAGGAACCAGTGTTGAATCCAGTTCATAAATATTGGCCAAAAATAGGCAAATAATAGATGTATGTGCCTTCACAACTCAGCTTAACTGATTTTTAGGTGAAACAACAATCAGTTAGAAATTAGGTGCACTTATGACACTTAGTTCACCCCATAATTGCTCCCTGATTGAAGGAGGAATCCCAGTTAGTCTCCTTGATTGGAGGAGGAAACCCAGTTAACCTCCCTGATTGAAGGTGAAGGCTTAGTTGGCCTCCTTGATTGAAGGAAGGAGTGGGTGTGCTCATGCTGATGTCATAGTGTGCTCATCTAATGCCAAGTAAGTGAATTAAACTTAGGATAGTGGGTAAATAGGCCAAAATTGACCAAATAAGTGTGCATGTTGGGTAAATGACTCCAACACCCCCCCTTAAGCTATACTCAGGAAAAGTAAAAAAAAGGCATGAAATTCTAAGGCCTCAGTAACAAAGGCCATATGTCACCCTGTATAATAATGTAACTAAAACAATGATCCAAAATAAATCTAAGTAAGGAAAGAGGGAAAACCCAGTGGGAAGAACCCCCCCTCAAACTGAACACTGGAGAAGTAATCTGATCACCCTGATGAACTCACTCCCAATAGTGAACGGAGGTAAGTGAAATTATTCTCTGAAAATATCTTGGTGAAGATGTCTGCAATATGCTCATCAGTAAGGCAGTACAGCAGAAAAATGGTCATGTCATGCACCAACTCTCTGATGTAGTGCATGTGTATCTCTACATGTTTGGTCCTCTTCCTGGTAACTGGATTTGTGGAGATCTTAATAGCACTTTTATTGTCACAAAATATGATAGTAGACAAAGCACTACTAAAATCAAACTCCGAAAGAATGCCTTGCAACCAAACAACTTGGATGCAAACATTCACCGCTCCTCTGTACTCGACCTCTGCTGAAGACAATGCAATGGCGGCCTGCTTTTTCCTATACCATAAAATGGGGCCACCACCAAACATGAATACACATCTAGAAGTATAATTCCGGTCAATAGAATCTCCTTCCCAATTTGAATCTATGTAACCAACCAACTCTAGCTTAGAGCCTGCAGCATAGTGAATGTCGTAGGTTTTGGTGCCCTGAATATACTGGAGGATCCTCTTGGCTGCCTTACAATGAATATCATGAGGCTGTTGCATGTATCTTGATACAAAATTCATGGCATAATACATATCAGGCAAATAATGTGTCAACTAAAGCAAGCTACCAATCAATTAGTGGTAGATTGTGCAATCCATGGGTGGAGTCCTTTTTCCTTCTTCAAGGCTGATCCCTGAAAGGAAAGGGAACGGATCAACCTTACATTCAGCCATGTTAAACTTAACTAACAGGTCTGAAATGTATATATACTAAGTTACCATTATCCCATCAAAATTTTTTGCAATTTCAAGCCCCGAAAATTGCTTCAAGAGCCCCAAATAACTCATCTCAAATGCATCATGGAGGACAGTTTTTATGAATGAAATGGAAGCAAGTGTGCTGCCAGTAATCAAGATATCATCAATATAAAAAAAAAAATTATAAGTAAATGACCATAATACTGCTGTATATAAACATTTTTATCATATTTACACCTTTGAAAGTTTTGCAAAAGAAGGAAGGCATCCATCTTGGAATACCATGATCTTGGGGCCTGTTTTATCCCATATAGTGACTTCTTTAGTTTGCAAAACAAAGATGGATCTTAAATGTATCCCTTGGGATTCTTCATGAATATATACATTCATAAAGTAACTCTTAACATCCATATGATGCACTTCTTAGTGCTTGGATGTCGCAATTGCCAAAACTAGGCAGATGGAGTCCATTTTTGCAACCGATGCAAAGGTGTCATGGTAGTCCATTCCTTGGACCTGGGAGAACCCTTTTGCTACCAGACTTGCCTTATATTTTGTGTTAGAATAATCAACCCATAGTATTTACCCACTTAGACATTATTTCATTTATTTTGTCTTATTTTCCTAGTCCATGAGTCCCACCATGTGCAAGTTGCTAATTGCCTATCCATAGAGGTCAAACTTGCCATTATTGACTCATGGAGCACTTGGGAAAGCCTTGGGAATCAAATCTGCTTTATTCTTGGCCTCCTAGGCGCCCATCTACTTTTTCTTCTTTATTCCCTGCTTTTTCAGTGTTTTAAGGCACATAGGAAAGCAAGACTAGGTGAGGTGATTCAGCTTTGTTGCCTCTTCCTCCTCCACTCTTTCCTCCATGCAAAAGAATGTATGAGCTGCCATTTGACCACTCTTTAGCTTGCCCATGCGCCCTTGCTAATTCGTGGGGTCCTTGATAGATTTGGGATCAGCCTTTTACACCTATGGGGGATTTGCCTATTTTGGGTAAGCCTGCTTTATGCTAGATTTGGATGCTTCCTTATGCATTTGATTTACTCATGTATTCTATATATTCAGTAGAATATTTTATTATAGGGTTGGCTATTGTACACTCAGTTAATATAATTTTGTGTTACAGCTCCATATTCAGTCTCTATTGTTGATAATTTTGCATGATCAATTGTTAATTGTTGTGGGTGAAATTAATCTACTGCACGCCTGAATTTCTACATGGTATCAGAGCCATTGTAGGTTTTTACTCCCCTCCAAAAATTGTTTTGCAGGTTCGACATCAAGACTGGGAGCCTTCTACTGACAGCCGGGACAGATTTTCTAAAGCTATGGATTCACAGAAAACTATCCTCACTCCCTTCAACTTTTTTGAATGGAAAGCAGAGATGGAGATCTTGTTGAGAGCGAAAGGCCTCTACATGGTGACTATGGCTACAGAAGCAGAGCCCAATGCTGCTGCAGAGAAGATCAAATGGCACAATTGGAGAGATGAGGCCTATGGCCTCCTATGTCTCAGTATTTCCCGAGACCTCATTTTCCATCTCGATGGATTGACTTCACCGGATCAAGTATGGGAGAAAATTTCTGAACTCTTTGGAAAGACGGATGAGATGAGGGGACACCAGATCGAAAATGAGTTGATCTCCCTGAGTCCCAGTAATTTTGAATCCCTGCAGCTATATTTCTCCAAGTTCAAAGCACTAG
>LPNX011187767.1:105577-225232 GCA_001517045.1 Pseudotsuga menziesii
CCAAGGATCCAGTTCAGAAGCAGAGAACCAGACACATTGAGATTCACATGCACTACATCAGAGAGCTTGTGCATGATGGCACCATTCACCTACTCTTTTGTTCATCTACAGAACAAGTAGCTGACATCTTCACAAAATCATTTTGTGAGAATACCTTCAGCAATCTCAAATCAATGCTGGGGATTGCTGATCATGCTGTCAAAGCATGAGTGGAGACAAGATTCTACAATTTTGTTTTACAGTCCATGTTTAAGGGAGGATTTTCCCAAGTTGGTTTTGCCTCTTTCCTTGGTTCATATGGACTTGCAGTATGTAAAAGGGTGACTAAGCCTTGTTGATAGGCCCTATATTTTGATTTATTACTCATAAATTCAGGCTTAATGTGGGGTGTTAGAATAATCAACCCATAGTATTTACCCACTTAGACATTATTTCATTTATTTTGTCTTATTTGCCTAGTCCATGAGTCCCACCATGTGCAAGTTGCTAATTTCCTATCCATAGAGGTCAAAATTGCCATTATTGACTCATGGAGCGCTTGGGAAAGCCTTGGGAATCAAATTTACTTTATTCCTGGCCTCCTAGGCACCCATCTGCTTTTTCTTCTTTATTCCCTGCTTTTTCAGTGTTTTAAGGCACATAGGAAAGCAAGACTAGGTGAGGTGAATCAGCTTTGTTGCCTCTTCCTCCTCCACTCTTTCCTCCATGAAAAATCATGTATGAGCTTCCATTTGACCACTCTTTAGCTTGCCCATGCGCCCTTGCTAATTCATGGGGTCCTTGATAGATTTGGGATCAGCTTTTTACACCTATGGGGGATTTGCCTATTTTGGGTAAGCCTGCTTTATGCTAGATTTGGATGCTTCCTTATGCATTCGATTTGCTCATGTATTCTATATATTCATCAGCCTATGTTATTACAGGGTTGGCTATTGTACACTCAATTAATATAATTTTGTGTTACAGCTCCATATTCAGTCTCCATTGTTGATAATTTTGCATGATCAATTGTTAATTGTTGTGGGTGAAATTAATCTACTGCAGGCCTGAATTTCTACATTTTGAGGGTATTCCATAATCATGAAAAAAATTCTGAAACACCCACTTGCATTGAACTAATTTCCTCCTAGGTGGAAGAGAAACTATCTCCCAAGTAGCATTTTTCCGAAGAGAATTAAACACTTCATCCATGGCAGCTTGCCATCTCGGATCTTTCCAAGCATGGTAGTAAGACTTATGATATGAAATTATAATTAAATAACAAGTTTTTGAAATAAAATAATAATGAAAAGAGATTGCAATACCTTCTCTTTGGCAATCAGACCGTGTTCTTCTCGGATCATTTGGATTTCCAATGTTTTCACCAACAGAAGCAAGTGCCTACTTGGCCCAAGTTGGGAGATGTGATTGCACTTCATAATATGATTCTGAACCTGATGTTTTCTATTCATTGATATCAGATATTAGAGGTACAAAATCAGAGTCATCACCCCCAATTTCACCATCCAAATATTCAACAGAATAGGAAGCAAAATCAGCAGTTTTCTCCTTCACTAGTTCTACCTCTTGAAGAGGCTCATTGAACTAGACACTTATTTCAATGAAATTTTCTTTTTTTTTGATATTCAGTAGCTCAAAACCTTTATATTATTCTATATATGCAATAGACATACATTCAATACTTTTCAGTTGCAAAGCTTTCCTCTTATCGTGCGGAATTCAGGCCCATGCAGTGGACCCAAACACCCTGAAATTCGACACATCCGGATTGTGTCCAAAATAAGCTTCGAAAGGGTTCTTCCCTTTCACAGACGAGTGAGGAACTCTATTATGAATGTATGCAGAAAAATTCATGGCATCATCCCATAAATTTTCATCCAAGATCTTGGCTTCCAGCATGCATGTGGTCATCTCCTAGAGAGAGCGGTTCTTTCTCTCCGCTACACCGTTCTGTTGGGGAGTGTAGGGAAATGATTGTTGGATCTGAATGCCACTGTTAGAAAATAGTTGTAGAAAATCATTACTGAAATATTCCCCTCTATTATCATATCTAAAATATTTTATCTTTTTGTTAGATGCATTCGCAAGCAATGATGTCAATTTAGTGATTTTTTATAAGACTTTTGACTTTTTCTTGATGAAGAAGACCCATGTATATCTAGAAAAATCATCTATGAAAGTGACAACATACCGAGAACCATTCAAGGATGTGGTGGGAATTGGTCCACTGATATTAGAAATAATCAACTCCAAAATTTATGATGCTCATCTTGCCTTACCCTGATCAAACTTATGCTTAGGATGCTTGCCCAAAATACATCCTTTGCAAATTCCGGTGGTAGCTTTGATGACCAGGAGGCCTTCAACCATGGAATTTTTCGGTAATTTATACAAGAATTTGAAGTTTATATGGATGAATCTCTCATGCCATATTCTACTGACCTCATTTCCATGAGTCAAAAGAGATGTGGGCTTTGCATCCTTCACAAAATGGGAAAACTCAAAGGCTTTTGCATGATGATTTGCAGAGCCTTTTGCCACAAGTTTCCCGGATGCAAATTCAGTAATTTCTACATCATATGGGATGAACGATACTCTCTCGGGCACTTCAGTATGGTTCATTTGACAGACACTCAGGAGATTTAAGGCAAGAGATGGTACATACAAAACATTGTAAAAATAACCATGCTCAAGATTTACTGTACCTTGTCCTTTTGAAATTATGGTAGAGTCATCTCCTATGTGGATGGGAATTCTTTTGTTGGTGTCCAAGGAAGAGAAGAAGTATTTTATTTACATCATGTGATTCAAAACTATAGAGTATATGATGAGATGTTTGGACTTCTAGGTGCTTTCCATGAGAGCATGTCCCCTTTCTTGCTGGTATTCCCGACCTTGATTGTTTTTCCTCTGAAATATTTCTGGAAGATTGATGTTATTTCTCTCAAGGAGAGAAGTAGCTTCATCAAGTTTCTTTTTCATGCAGGCATGTTCAGGGTGGAAGCCCCTCCCCCAGTATGAACACTTGAATTTCTCTTTCCCATGGTTTCCTTTGTTCTTGTGTCTCTTCAAGCCAGAAGACTCTTCACGCTACTGATTTTGAACTTTAGGCTTTGGAGCTTCGAATTTACTTTTTCTATTCTTCTGTTTCTTTCCTTTACCCTTCAGATCCTTGGGCCTCAAGGTAAGAAGGGATTTATCATGGGAGGATCTGATGATCCCCATGTGGAAAAGCTTACCATGCTCTTCTGTTAGGGACTCAATGAAGGCATTGAGTGTAGGCATCTTACATCCTGGGGTTGTGAGCTTCCCAAAACGGAAAGTAGAAACAAATACTAAATAGTTGGCTCCAAGTTTTGAGAGAATGGTGAGGATGAGCTGATCATCCTCCTTCTTCACATCACACTACTTCAATAGAAGGACTAGATGCTTGAATTTTATGAAAAATTCATTTAGGGTCTCGAAATTGCCAGGTTGAAGGGACACCAACTTGTTTTCAAGATGATAAACCCTCAAATCATCATGTTTTTCATACAGGGAGGAAAGGTGGTCCCAAATATATTTTGGAGTCTTCAATCCTGAGAGGTGGAATAGAAGATCCTTCAAGATAGAGAGACACAAGAACCCGTAGGCTTCATCCATCTTGTTCCAAAATCTATCCTTGTCCACAACACGATTAGGCTCTTCTTATGTATCCATAATGACTCAGTAGAGTCCTATAGCACGTAGCTGGATCTCCATGTATCCTTTCCACTAGTGATAATTGAAGGAGTCAAAATATCTATGGAAGAATCCATATCGAACTATTGTAGCAAATGCAGTGAACCTGTAAAAAACTTCAATCAACACAAAAAGTCACCATAAGGTTGTACAGCTTGCACATTTCAATTTTTCATCACACCCAACATAATTTATCAAGCAAGCTTGATCAACAATTCCTTTACTTGAGGTATTAAGTGGTAAACCTTCAGCTTCTAGTGCAGTGCTGGAATTTGAGCTTTTCCTCAATTTGCATGCCAAATCCAGCAAAAATCATGTTTTCATGAAGAATGAGCTTCATCCCGTCATGAGATTTGATACCATATTAATTTTGTTATAGTAATCTAGGGACTAAACATAGTCTTACAAGTGATTCAAGAAAAATTAGACATCAAACGGTGTAACGGTACTGCAATAAGAGTTTGCAGAGCCTGTATAATCAATAATAGAATGATAGTACAATACAATGTCATGTAGAATGCATGAATGCCAAGAAAATTCAAATACTCAAGGAGGTCATTTGAATTACATGGATCGGTGTAGCTTAACTAAATGTCAGCCACAATTGGCACACTTAGTTAACCACTAATATGATCCATAACTAACTCTCACACTATGTCCTAAGTAAATCAAAGTGCAATAGATGATCAAGTCTAACTGAAGGTGACTCATCACATGTAACTACATGTCCAACTCAAGGAGGTAGTGCATCCATAACTCCAAGTAGCTCTGATGGAGTTAACTGAAGTGACACGTGTCATCAGAAGTGGTTGTAGGCACCAGTATGGAATCCAGTTCATAAATATTGACCAAAAATAGACAAATAATAGATGGAGGTGCCTTCACAACTAATATTAACTAATTGTTAAGTGAAATAACAATCAATTATCAATTAGGTGCACTTATGACACTCAGTTCACCCCATAATTGCTCCATGATTGAAGGAGGAAGCCTAGTTAGTCTCCCTAATTTAAGGAGGAAGGCCAGTTAACCTCCCTGATTGAAGGTGAAGGCTTAGTTGGACTCCTTGATTGAAGGAAGGCATGAGTATGCTCATGCTGATGTCATAGTATACTCATCTGATGCTAAGTAAGTCAATTAAAATTAGTATAGTCGGTAAATAGGACAAAATTGACTAAATATGCATGCATGTTGGGTAAATGACTCCAACAACACTACGAAATACAAGCTGAGAAAAACTTCCAAACTTAGATTTTAGGATCAGCAGAGGTTTCCCTTTCAATGCAAGCTATGATGTTTATATATCTATATTCTATAAACTACAGGAATGAAAATCAATATAGTTATATAGAACCAAAACATTTACTAATAGATTGCAGCAGATTGATGAAAAACAAAGAATTAACTGCAGTTATCACTCATTGGTTGTACTCCATGCCGATCTATTTTTCAGTCCCTTTGAAATCAATCAAAATTTAATTTCAACTTCTCTGGACATTTGTGTCTGAACTAACTTTTTAATTTCCTTTCAAGAAGGAATGAAAAAAATTTCAAAAGCAGTTTCATATCTAAGATTAAAATAATCAATGATGTTTTGGGAAGGTCATTTCCCAGATCAACATGCACTATATATGATTAAGGATTCTTCAAATGGTGGGTAGAATGACATGTATATTTATCAGAGAAGCTGGAATTATTATTTACCATGTAGTATGCCATAAAGATTCTAGAAATGATTAGTAGAATTACATGCAGCTTTATCAGAGAAGCTAGAACTATTACAGAGTATTCCCTAGGAAACCTCAAAGAGGTGAATACCTACAAACTGGATAATCCTAAAGAAATCAACATGGTGTATTGATATGTTTACATTTACAACCTTAAATATCAGAAATCAACATGGTAATTTAGCATTTTTCTATGTTACTGATTACAAAGGGATTCAAATTTTCCTCAATGGTTGATAGCTTAAAAGCATTAATATTGGATTATAAAAGTACAAGCTAACCCAAAGTTTCTAGTAGTGATAAAAATGTGATTTAGAATTCTACAGTTAAACTCACATGAGCAATGATGTTCTAGAATTTTGTTGCAAACAATTTTTTTTTAACACTCCATAAGGAAGAAATTGTGGGCATTAAGGTTTCTTTCATAGGTCCACTTAGAACGAATTGGCGCATTCAACATAATTCAACAGCTAATATTGAAAAGGCATATCATTCCTCACTCAATAACTTGTTCCTACGAAGGTCCAAAGAGAAGACCATCATAATGTTCACAATGATCTATTCATGAGAAGGCTCCTAATTCTGAACAACCTTGTTGTGTCTGCAAATGTGCAAAAGGATGAAGATTTGTATCACTGAAGAAAATGGTGGACAAAATGAGAGGACATATGAAGGAACATTAGTACTGATTTTGAATATCTAAAGTTGTAAAAATTATAGATGTATCACTAGGAAGTGATCCAATATGAATCTTGTTGCAAAAATAACCCTTAAATAAAATACAAGAAAGAGGGGAATCTTGACTCTCACCATGATAAAGAAAGTTCTTGAACACTGATACAAGAAAGAGGAGAACCTTGATTGTCACCTGCAACAGAAAACACCATAGTCAAAACCTGAATTCACTAATACTAAAGTGAATTAGAAATAAATAAGAAAACCATCTTACATCAATCCACTAGATAAAAAAATGTAAAGAAAACCTGAACAGATAGAAAATAAAGTAATAAATATTTGTTTCACATTAACAAGGTTCGATAACAATCTTGTTCCCGAGAAAAGGTGGATAGTTGGTACAATATCAAATAGATTAGGTTCAAAACTTAATTTCTGATGAAATACTTAGAATCAAGAATTTCTAGCTACACTAATGAGGGGCTCATCATGTTTTATGGATTTTCCTAGGTGGTACATTTTTTCATGTTAAGTGTTATACAAAAATGGTTTTTTTTATAGTAGGCTCTGAGTCAATCTCTTAGATGGTAGGCCTAGACCCACAAGGAGGACATCATAGTTCCTCTCATTTTAATATTGTCGCACCTCAAAATAAACAAGATATGGAAAGGTATCAATAACATACAATAGAAGAAAAAATCAAAATGTGGGAAGTAAGTAAAATATTAAGGATGACCAAATGAGAAAAAGTTGGAAGAAATGGGTTTACAGAGTAGAATGGTATAGAACAGAGCAAAGGGAAAATATGGAACAACACAGTTTAAATGAAGAAAATATGAAAGAAGACAAGAAAGGTGTGTTAAATTTTGATATGCTTAGCTAAGACATCAGTATATCATTTCATTTTTCATAACAAAAGCATATAAATAGGATCACTGAAAGAAACAGTATCATAAGAACAACACAGATTTATCCTGGGAAAACCCTAAAGGGAAAAACCCAGCAAAATCTTCCTCAATATAGATGCCCCAAAAAGGTAAAAGATGAAACCAACAAGGAGATCAAAAACCTGATCCTCCTCCTTCTCCAGCTACTTCTCTCCTCCACAAGTGCGCTACTCAAGTGAGTGTGTGTGTCTCCAATGAGGAGCACTACACCTCTATTTATATTCATCTGTTCACTTAAGTTAACTGCTTTGACATGTAGGCTCAAGTTAAATCATGTAGGATCGATTTACACATGTAGGCTCAAGTAACCACACTGGGGTGCTGATGACCCACCTTTACAATTAGATGGGACTACCTCATGACTCTTATTAGTTCTTCCTATTAGGAGCATCGGGGTACAATGTAATACAAGTGGTTCTCCCGGTAGGATCATCGGGGACCACAAGAAGATACATATAGAATATTCTTCGAAGTTACAATATTTCAACACTCCCCCTTAACGAGAAGGGTATTCTACAGCAACATCAACAACAACAAGAGTAGAGATAGGGGACATCATCAACATCATCAGGGTAACACATCTATAAATCATTGGAATATTTTCAACATCATGTAGTCTTCATCTTCAATCTTTAGTCTTCATCATCAGCAACATCTTTAGTCTTTGATCAGCAACATCTTTAGCATTTTGATCTTTCAATTAGCAACGACATCTTCAGCACTTGGACCTTTCGATCAGCAACATCTTCAGCACTTTGACTATTCGATTAGCAACAACATCTTCAACATTTTGACCTTTCGATCAACAACATCTTCAGAACTTTGACTTTTTTATTAGAAACAACATCGTCAACACCTTTACCTTTCAATCAGCAGCAACATCTTCAGTACTTTGACCTCTCGATCAGCAATATCATCATCAACACTTTTCCCTTTCGATCAGCAGAAACATCATCATCATCATATTCTGATCTATTGATCATAATCATCATCACATTCTGATATTTCAATCAGAAACATCATCATCATACTCTGATATTTCGATCAGAAACATCATCAACATACTCTGATCTTTCGATCAGAAACATCATCATCATACTCTGATATTTCGATGAGAAACATCATAATCATAGTGTGTCATCATCATACTCTGATCTTTATATCAGTACATCATCATCATCATACTCTGATCTTTCGCTTAGTATGTCATCATGATACTCTGATCTTTCAATCAGTAAGTCATCATACTCTGATATTTCGATCAGTATGTCATCATCATCATACTCTGATCTTTCGATCAGTACGTCATCATCATACTCTGATATTTCGATCAGTACGTCATCATACTCTGATCTTTTGAACAGTACGTCATCATCATCATACTCTGTGTTTGTGCCATAAATTGTTTCTAAGGCCAGAGAAACAAGCCAACACACACTCAAGATAAAATTCAATAAAACAGATTACGTTTAGGGTTTCTGCAATATTTTAGTGGTTGTAAAATTTTGGAGAAAGACAAGGAATGCATTCATGAGCAAAGTAGTAACTAAATCATAAACAGAAGATGATAAAGATGCATAATATATCACACAAGATCCAACAGAAACACTATGCTGAGGTTCATTCATAAAATACAAGCATCACTAGCAAATACACATAAACCAGTAATGAATATATCAATTAAGAAACTAAACAAGTTCAATAATGAAGCCAACACAGAAAACTGAAGGGGAAAAATGTCATATATCTCATAATTTCATCATCAAAAGCATATAAGAGTCTTGGTACTTACCTCCTGAACAAGTCTGAAGACAAAACCAGTCTGAAGACCTCCTGTAGCTCCCAAAAATCAGAACCCTACGAACGACTTTCTAACCTCTCTAAATAGTGTTTTTTACAAAAATTAGTTAGGTATCAAAAACCCTAACTGTCTTCCATCCACTCGATGAGGTAAAGTAAAAAGTAAAATATTACAAAACATGATTTTTCCAAAAATAGTAATACCTAACTAACATGTTTCTGAAAAAGATAACAAGTAACTGAAATGAACAAGTGACTCGTAGCTCTTTTGCTGCCTCAGCTAGTAGAGCAATGCCATCTAATGCTTGAGTTTTCCTCTTATCTTTATTCTTCTCCTTCTCCAGGTTAGTTATCCTTTTGGTGAGCTTCTTGTTTTCCTGCTGCAAGTTCTTTACTGTGTTTTCCAACTCTGTACAGTGCATATCTGTAGTTATTTTTCTCTTGAGAACCTCTTTGGATACTTCTGTCAGCTCCTGGAAATGATTATGGACATCCTGTAGTTCTTCTATAATCCCTCTGTTAACCTTCATCAACCCATCATTAACATCCTGCAAGTATTTCATCTGCTGCTTATATTGTTGAATACTTTTCTACAAGCTTTCTTTATCTATGTCAACTGACCTTCCTGTCATGCTCTCTTGTTCAAAATTAGGGATCTCAGGTATATTTGCATCTTTTATTAACAAGTCTGTCAAATCAGTAGGAATACTAGGGTCTTTCAGTATACCTTCTTCTCTAAGTATAAGCTAATCTTCTTCTTCCCATTCTTGGTTTTCAACAGGAGATACTTTAGCTTTCTCTTCCTGCTGCTGCTTTAAAAGTTTATTTTTTATTTCAAGAAATATTGCAGACAATTCAGACTTGGGCTGCCTTATCTCTTTGATAGACTGTGATAATCCTTTCACCTTTGCAGGTTGAGAAGAGGAAGGTTTAGCAGCTGATTTTCCTTTGCTTTTACTGTCCATTTTACCAATTTCTGTCTCTTCATTTGAGGAAGTATCAATCAAGAGAGTCTCTTGTTTGGAATTCAATTTTGGATTAAGTAACCTCTTCATATTCCATTTTAGTTTATTTGTTGGCCTGGTTTTAGGCCTCCAATATGGGGTTACAGTCCTTTTCTTCTTCTTATTAGGTTTAGCTGCTTTCATCTTTGAAATGAAGAATTCTCCACATGCTCTGCTGCCTTCTCAACTTCAACATCCTCCTTGTCTTCAAGTTTAGATTTCTGACCTAATTTCTTCATCATTACCTTCCCTTTATCTGCTTGCCTCTTACGCTGCTGATCTTCCTATTTTACATGGAAACCTGACCAAAAAAGAAAGAAGTCCCAACTTTTACCTTCATGCTGCAAAACAGTGCTAATAATCAACTTAATCAGCCCATGATGAAAGATGGACTGAGAGGAATGGTTCATATGCCCTTTGACCCTACTAGCCATTTTTTGCAAGCTCTTCAATAGGAAAAATGGAAGGTTCATCCTGGACTATCCCACCATATGTTGCAAAAACCTGAAGTGATACTTAAACACGTAAGCATACCTACCCTCGCAAGTAATATAACTCTGCAAAATTCTGATTGGTTCAACCCATTCCTTTCTGAAATTTTGAATAAGAATGCCTTTATTCCAGTCAGGAGTGACATTTGGTAATAGGTATCTCTGAGGATCAAAGGTAAAAGGAAATTTATTAAACCATAATTCACCTTCATTGCTAACCCCTATGGCTTCTGCAATCAGCTCTACTGTTAGCCTGAACTTAAGAGTATCAAAGGTCACCATGTCATCTTTTAAACACTATGCAAACTTACAAGAAACTTCAGCATTATACCCATTTATTATTTTAAAGAACTCAAGCCAACCAACATGTTGAAATAATTCAACACATCCAGGGAGATTTTTAATCCACCCTACATTAGTTGGTTCAGCTCTGTTAATTTTACCACTCTTGCCCATTTTCCTTTAGAGGATGAAACTGTATAGGTTTTAGGATTCAATTAATGACCAGTCAGGTGACTATCTCCTTCTCAAATCCTTCAGGTTTCAAAAATAGCTCTCCTTGCTCTTCTCTGACTGCTGCTTTTGTTTTCCTAATAAAGATTAGGTTTATCATAAGCATAAGAGACTTAGGTCATTTGAAATCTTCCAAACTCTTCACCGCAACTGGTGACTGTCATGAAATTTTAATTGTTCTATTGGCTGTCCATCTCCAACATGTAGAATAAACATGTGTATTAGTGCTCATAACCTACTAGAATCATGTATAATCCATCTCTGTACCAAAAGAGTATTATATGAAGAATCACAACTATCAACCTTTAGACTAAACGCAGCCTGTTTATAGGTTAGATGAGAAGGTATATAAAGGAGAACAATCTTAAACTTAGTTCATTTCAGCTCAGTAATCTCAGGTATCAAATTGACAGTAGATCTTCCTCTAGTCTCAAGCCTTTAGCTCTTCGCTGCTTCTTTTGGCTTTCAAAAACAATAAGCTTTAAAACCTAGAAAAATTACGTCTTTAGGCTATCTAGGTTTTTAAACATTGTCAAATGTACATTTCCTTCATCTCATGTTGTACCCGTAGCGGTATTAAATTTGAACCATCATAATATACATTGCATTTCAACCTAGCCTCTTTCAAACTTCAACCAATGAACAGTTCCAACATAAAGCTATTTTTCAGTACTCCACTCAACAGAACATCTCAGAATGGCTCAGGCAGTTATTTTTCTGGTCGAAATATCATTTGAGTGCATAATTTATCATTCCCCTTAATCAATTTTGATTGAATAGTTCCCAGTGAAAAATCCCTAAATTATCAGTTATAGTGGCTTATCGTGAAATACCTTTAAATTAATCAACTGCAGTGGTTTAAAAACATGACCTGAGTGGTTAAGTTGTTTATCTCGAATGTACAGGTGTCCTTCAGGATGTAATTTGACTGTAGACAGCACAATCACGAAGCCCTAATTTCCCGCGGCTCCATAAAACCTCACTCTATTTCCCAGCGGGCATATCCGGTTTTGTAGTGATTATGGTTACTCCACTAAGTCCGTCGTCTTTGAATGTGCATGCAAATGACAACTCATCTCATATTAAACATTAAACCACGCTGTTAGCTGTCAAAATCAACTGCCTTTGGGCTCACGATGACCACGATTCCTTCCCCGGTGGAACCACCTATTCTTATGATAATTCTTTAACCAACACGTAGTAAACACTCCACAATACGTGATTAGTCACTCAACATTTAAGAAAATGCCAAATTTTTGCTAAAAAATTGGAAGAAATGAAGGCTGCGATATTGTTGTAGCGTGCCTTCATTATTTTTTGGCTCCAGCGCTATAAGAATAATTTTAGTACTATTTTCTCGCTGTGTTTCATCTTTTTGTCATTTTGAATGCAGTTTAAAAGCTGTTTGAACTATGACTATGCAGGTCCATGCTCAAAATGCTATTTGTGACCACATCATTCGATAATATGACCTTTTAAAACCCTTTAAGACCTAAGGGGGGAAAAAACAAAATAACTCCAAAGGCAAAAAACTTAAAAATTAAAGTCAATACCCAAAAGCTCCTATGGTAATTGAAAAGATAAAGTCAAAGAAATAAGAAAACTTGATCAAAAAGGTAATCGAACATGAAAAGGTAAGAAACAAATTCCTGACATAACATCTGGCTCCAGTTGCGGGATGAATTCCTCCCTGTGAGGCTTCAAGAACCTGTAGACCAGTGCCTTCTGTCTTCTATCTACCTGTCTGCAAAACTTCCATTGGGATATGGAGTCTTTATTATACTTCACTCACACCGGTATGTACAATGACAAGTGAAAATGATCTTATAAAATATAGAAATGCTTGAGGAATCACCCATTAATAGGGCTGGACAACTCCTCACCTTCCAAGGACTGCAAGATAAAAGTATTGTTCTCTAAAACTTTTGATACCAGAAAAGGGCCAAACCAAAGATTGTCAAACTTACCATGCTTACCCTTTTCTTCTTTTCTTGCATCCCATCTTAGAACCATCTCACCCACTAAGAAAGTATTCTCTTTGATGTTCCTGTCAAACCTGTTTTTAATCTTGGCTCTGTACAGCTGTTCTTTTTCATCCACCTTCTCTCTACTTTGCTGTAACTCTATTATTTCAAAGATTCTCCTCTGCATATCATTTGGCTCCTCTTGAGAATTCTGGAGAAACTTCATGACTGAGAACCCCAATTGAATAGGGAAAACTACTTCTGTACCATAAACCAACTGAAAAGGAGAAGTCCCAATGGCCTGCTTCACTGTGATCCTATCTTCCCATAATGCATACTTCAGCATTGAATCCCAAGACCTTTTGTTATGCTTGAGCAGTTTCTTGATGCTATGAATGATGTTCTTGTTAGAGGATTTAGCTTGACCATTTCCTTGCAGATAATAGGGGGTTGAATGCTTCAATATGATGCCATTTCTTTCACAAAAGGTCACCATTGCTCTGGATTTAAAAGCCTTTGCATTGTCTGTTATTAATCTCTGTGGACAACCAAACCGGCTCAGAATATTTTCTTCAATGAAATCAATGATTACCTTATCTGTAGCATTCCTTGTAGGAATGGCTTCCACCCATTTTGTGAAAAAATCTGTTGCAGTGAGAATCCAGTGATGCTGTCCTGAAGATGATGGATTTATTTCTCCAATAAAGTCCAGACCCCATTGCTGAAAAGGGGCATTGACTGCAATAGGTTTCAAAGGAAAATACAATAATTTCTGCTTACCAGCAAATTTCTGACAAGGAATGCAGGCTCTTACCTGCTGGTAAACATTTATGAACAAGGATGGCCAATAATATCCAGCTCATAAAATTTTGTAAGCTGTTGCTTTCCAATACTTATGCCCTCCACATGCACCTTCATGGGATTCTGAGATCACTTCTGCTATTTCAGATTGGTCCAAACATTTGAGCAAGATACCCCCTGGATCCTTCCAGAACAATTGATCTTCTACCAAACAATACTTAGTAGCTTTGAGTTTCAAAGATCTGGCAGCCTTCCTATCCAAATGCTCAGGACATTGTAAAAACAACAGAAAATAGACTATGTCTGCATACCAGGTAGATGCTGAGTAGAAATCCATGATCTTCTCTTTCTTCATAGCTGCTTGATCTTCTTCTTGAGATATTTCTTCAGCCATAACATATAGTCCTAGAGCCTGACAATTTGAGTCAGCCAACAGCTTAGCTAAACCCTGTCCCTTCACGAGCTTAGTAGGTCTAATCTCCACATCATACTCCATAATCTTTGCAATCCACCTGCCTCTTTTACCCTCACTATCGGGCTGTGTTAAGACATCTTTTACTGCAGCATTTGGAACAAATGAAATAACTTTTGAGTGTAGGACATAAATTCTGAAAAATTTTAAAGCCTTCACCAGAGCATAAGCCTGCTTTTCCAATATACTGTACTTCAGCTCAGAATCCCTAAGAGTTTTACTGAAAAAGGCAATAGGCTGTTCCAATCCTTCTTTATTTTTCTGAAGTAAGATTGCTGCAATTGTGTCTTCTGATGCAAATGAAAAAGTAAGAAATTCTTTGGTAAAATCAGGACTTACCAATATAGGTGCTTCCGTAAGAGCTACCTTGATTTTCTCAAATGCAGGATTTGCCTCAATAGTCCACCTGACTTCTTGGTCCTTCTTCAGCATGGCTGTGATCTGTTTAATAGTCTCAGCAAAATTGGGAATGAACCACCGCAGAAAATTAATTTTGCCAATGAATGATTGAACATCTTTTTTGCTCCTGGTTAAACTAATCTTTAGTATAGCTTTCACTCTTTCAGGATCTATTCTAATGCCATCAGCAGACACAAGGTGACCAAGTAGTTTACCTTCTTGCCCAGCAAAATGTGACTTTTTGGGATTTAGGGACAGGAGAAATTTTCTGCATTTCTGGAAGGTCTGCCTTAAATGCTTCAGATGCTCATCATCTGACTGTGAAAAAATAGTAATATCATCGAAATAAATGACCACAAACTTATCTTTTTCTCCAACAAAGGCAATATCCATTGCTCTGTGAAATGTTGCTCCAACATTCATCAAGCCAAAAGGCATCTTGTCATACATGAATGTCCCCCAGGGGGTTGTAAAGGCTGTCTTTTACTTGTCATCAGGGTGCATAGCAATCTAATTGTACCCTGAGAAACCATCCACCATAGAGATCCTCTCAGCTCCAACTACTTGCTGCAATACTTGTTCAATCTTAGGAAGAGGATAGTTGTCTTTTAATGATGATCTATTCAGATTTCTAAAGTCAACACATAATCTGATTTCCCCATTCTTTTTTCTGATAGGAACCAAATTAGCAACCCAGGAAGAGTATCTGAGAGGCACTATTATCTTTGCATCCAACAACTTCTTTACTTCTTTTTCAATCATAGGAAATAAAGCTGGATTGATCCTTCTTAGTTTCTGTCGGAAAGGTTTAACATTAGGCTTCAAAGGAACCTTATGTTGAATGATTGGTGTATCATAGGTTCGTAGCTATTCATAAGACTAGGAAAACACATCTACATGTTCCTTTAATAGTTTGATATATCTATTTCTTTGTTCAGCTGTCAATGATTTTGAAATTTTGACCATTCTAGCATGTTTAGCTGAACCAATGTTGCAGTCCACTACATTCTCTTCTGAAGACTAAACAACAGGTTTTGAAGGTGTATCATCTTTTGTGAATATTCTCTCCAGAGGTACCAAACCTTTGGGAATGAAATTACTCTTCAATTCAATGATCTTATGACCTGCTATCTCTTCTGCAGCAATTTCATCCAGCTGTTCTTCTTCATCATCCTCATCCTGATCAATTAAGGAATTTGAAAACTCATCTGTAAGTTCAATAAACCTTTTAATCTCAGTATCATCTTCAAACACTCTCCACTGTTTTACATTATCATATACAGAAGGTCTGTACCTTATTTCAATCGGATACCTCAACTGAGTAGTCTTAGGAATTCTGAAGTATGTGGAAGCTAAAGCCAATGAATCTGCAGTCTGATTGTAATCCCTAGGAATATAGGTAATATTAAAAGCTACAAAATAGTTTTCAAGCATGTCCCATACCTCATTCCGGTAAAGATTCAACAAACCCTGCTTCACTTGATATTTGTTCTTCACTTGCTGAACAACTACTTTGGAGTCGCCAAATGCAGCAATCTACTGAATGCCTAATTCTTTAGAAGCTTTTAATCCTAGTAGCAAAGCCTCATACTCAGCAGTATTGTTTGTAGTAACAAATTCCAACTTGTACATGAGCCTCACTATTTCACCTCCAGGAGATTTGAGAAGAACTCCAGCTCCAGCACTCTCTTTGCATGACGATCCATCAAAATACAATTTCCACAGTGCATTTTCTTCATTTCTGTTGTGTTTTACTTGCTGTTCTTTTTCCACTTATAACAGACCAGTAGAATTATCCTCATCACTTAAATGCAACATACATGTACCAAGGTCTTTATCAACAGAGTACAATGGGTGATTAGTGGGATTCTTGTCATCTGTCACTATGTAAACAAACTGCAGCTCTCTATACAGTCTTCTAGTTTCTCCACCAAAGACTGGAATGGTGGCATATGAAAGGTCCATTTGTAAGGTTCCCCCAACCTTTTTATCCCATGACCTAGATAGAAGTAAAACAAACTTCAGTGTTATATCAGCCACCACAACATCCATTATCACACTTTTCATGGGCAACTGAGCTAGGCTAACAACCATTTCCTTTATCACTCCAAGTCACTTCACTGCTCGGGAATCAAAGGCATATAGGTCATGGTAAGGCTTAGTGATGCTCAAACCCAAAGCTTCCATAACAGCTTTTGGCATCAAATTGTGAGATGCTCCTGAATCTAAAAGGCAATTGTGAATCATTTGATCATGGACTGTCAGGGTGACATAGAAAGGAGGTGAAGCACTAGCCTCATCTTCAGTTTTTTCAGCTAGGGCTGATCCAATGAATATTTTAGGGTTTTCTTCCTGCAGATTAACTGTGTCTGAAACATGCTGATTACTTACTGAATTCATCACTTTCAAGACTGTTTGTTTATATGAGGGATTCTTTATTAACTCAGTTAAAGGTACAGGAATCTTTAACTTCCCTAATTCATTCTCCAAACTAAAATTCTGAACAGATTTGTTTACCTCTTCCACCTCTGGAGTCTTCCTTGATTTTTCTGCAACTTGTCTTTTTTCTGGCATTGGATCAGCTATCTGTTTAGCAGGAACAGTAGTAGCAGGAATAGTGGCAGTAGGAACAACAACTTTCTTCTTTGGGGCCTGTACCACTTGCTTTGGGCCTGATCTGAGATTTATAGTCTTCTTGGGTCCATTTTGATGAACAGCAGCAGTTAAATCAGTCTTTTCCAAATCCAAATCATCCACAGCTTCAAACATATCAGCATCATAATATTCTACATTCATAAATTCTTCCTCAGTAACAAAACCTCCAGGTGATCCTTCTCCAAAATGATTCATATCTTGATCAGTCTCAATTTCTTCAAAAAGCAGTTGTTCATCAACTTCTTCTTCATCAGCTACATTTTTCTGAAGAGGTGGGGGTACTCTCTGGTCTTCATTTTCTCTCCTTTCTCGCTGGATATCATTGTTCCTGCGCTCTCTTGGTATAAATATAGGGGCAAATTGCCTCCTGAACTGATTTTGGTTATTTGGATTTCTTTCAGCTTCTAGAGTAGGTTTGCCATAATTCTTTTCAAGCTCTAGTTTATTCAGTTTGGCAGTGAGAATCTTCACTAGCTTAGCCATCTCATCTATGTTAGCTTCAGCAGAATGAGGAGCAGAAGTTCCTGAATTTGCTTCCTTCTTTCCCTTTTTATCATAAAGTTGCTGAGATGTTTCTTTCTTAAGTCTATTTGAAGCCAATAAATTGGACTCAACTTCCAATGTTGCATCTTGCATGTTCATCAAGGTGATAGGTTTCCTTTCTCTCAATAATAGAGAAAATTCATGGTCAAAGGCATTGGCATAGGTGAGTTTAGCTGATGTTTCAGTAGGCTTAATTTTTGTTGGAATCCTACTATACATTTTGTTAAATCTTTTGGAAAAATCTACAACAGTCTCCTATTTTTTCCTTCTGAGAGCTCCAAACTCAGTTATATAATAGGTGTGGTCCTTTGTGTCTCCCCATTTCCTTATGAAAAGATCAAAGAGCTCTTCAATTATAGTGATTGAGTTGGCAGGAAACTCTCTGAACCATTTTCTTACATCCCCATCAAGGCTCTGAACAAATACCCTCATCCATACATCTTTGATTTCAATGTTTTGATTGTCAGCATAACTTAAGAAAGCCTCCCAATGTTCCTCAGCAGTGGTTTCCCCCTGTCCATTGAACCTAGGCATATACTTTTGATAATCACCTCCAGGCAATGCATGTAAAGGCTGAGGTAAGACTAATGGTGCATACCTAGCTGCAACCATCCAGTCCATCATATCCATGGGAGGGTTTTGGGCTGCCATCTTTGGACTGACTGGTTTTAAAGATGAGGAAGCTTGACTAGAACTTGTTTGAAAAGGGATGTTTCCTACTTTCAGCTGAAAGAGAGGTATTTTACCAGGAGAAGTAGTCTTGGATTTCAAAAAGGTTTGAGGATTAGTAAAAACTTGAAAAGCGCTCTCAAGGATGGTAGGTTTTATCCAAGGTGAGGTTTCGGCTGAATGTAATGAAGCACCGAACTGGTCAGGGTCACAGAGGGATGATAAAGATTGAGACCTTCGGAGTTTTCTTGTTGTTTTCAATATTTGTTCAGGGTTTGAAACCCCTGAATGTAATGGTGAAGTAGGTCTGCTCCTGGTTCCCACTCCTCTAGAAGCCAGTGTGACAATTTTGGTGAAAAATTAGCCTTCAAAAGTGCTGGTTTAAGTCCACCTCTTAAACCAGTAAAATTGATGAGTATACCAGGGAAGATATGCTTCAGCTTCGTCCCCAGCAATGGCGCCAAAGATGTTTGTGCCAGAAATTGTTTCTAACGCCAGAGAAACAAGCCAACACACACTCAAGATAAAATTCAATAAAACAGATTAGGTTTAGGGTTTCTGTAATATTTTAGTGGTTGTAAACTTTTGGAGAAGGACAGGGAATGCATTCATGAGCAAAGTAGTAACTAAATCATAAACAGAAGATGATAAAGATGCATAATATATCACACAAGATCCAACAGAAACACTATGCTGAGGTTCATTCATAAAAGACAAGCATCACTAGCAAATACACATAAACCAGTAATGAATATATCAATTAAGAAACTAAACAAGTTCAATAATGAAGCCAACACAGAAAATTGAAGGGGAAAAATGTCATATATCTCATAATTTCATCATCGAAAG
This sequence comes from Pseudotsuga menziesii, assembly GCA_001517045.1. Lineage (NCBI taxonomy): Eukaryota > Viridiplantae > Streptophyta > Pinopsida > Pinales > Pinaceae > Pseudotsuga > Pseudotsuga menziesii. The sequence goes on from LPNX011187767.1 coordinate 124,807, forward strand.
CATATAAGAGTCTTGGTACTTAAATCTTGAACAAGTCTGAAGGCAAAAGCAGTCTGAAGACCTCCTGTAGCTCCCAAAAATCAGAACCCTGCTAATGAATTTCTAACCTCTCTAAATAGTGTTTTTTACAAAAATTAGTTAGGTATCAAAAACCCTAACTGTCTTCCATCCACTCGATGAGGTAAAGTAAAAAGTAAAATATTACAAAACATGATTTTTTTAAAAATAGTAATCCCTAACTAACATGTTTCTGAAAAAGATAACAAGTAACTGAAATGAACAAGTGACTCATAGCTCTTTTGCTTCCTTAGCTAGCAGAGCAATGCCATCTAATGCTTGAGTTTTCCTCTTAGCTTTCTTCTTCTCCTGCTCCAGGTTAGTTATCCTTTTGGTGAGCTTCTTGTTTTCCTGCTGCAAGTTCTTTACTGTGTTTTCCAACTCTGTACAGTGCATATCAGTAGTTCTTTTTCTCTTGATAACCTCTTTGGATACTTCTGTCAGCTCCTGGAAATGATTATGGACATCCTATAGTTCTTCTATAAGCCCTCTGTTAACCTTTATCAACTCATCATTAACATCCTGCAAGTATTTCATCTGCTGCTTATATTGCTGAATACTTTTCTGCAAGCTTTCTTTATCTATGTCAACTGACCTTCCTGTCATGCTCTCTTGTTCAAAACTAGGGATCTCAGGTATATTTGCATCTTTTATTAACAAGTTTGTGAAATCAGCAGGAATACTAGGGTCTTTCAGTATACCTGCTTCTCTAAGTATAAGTTCATCTTCTTCTTCCCATTCTTGGTTTTCAACAGGAGATACTTTAGCTTTCTCTTCCTGCTGCTTCTTTAAAAGTTTATTTTTTATTTCAAGAATTATTGCAGACAATTCAGACTTGGGCTGCCTTAGCTCTTTTATAGACTGTGATAATCCTTTCACCTTTGCAGGCTGAGAAGAGGAAGGTTTAGCAGCTGATTTTCCTTTGCTTTTACTGTCCATTTTACCAATTTCTGTCTCTTCATTTGAGGAAGTATCAATCAAGACAGTCTCTTGTTTGGAATTCAATTTTGGATTAAGTAACCTCTTCATATTCCATTTTAGTTTATTTGTTGGCCTGGTTTTAGGCCTCCAATATGGGGTTACAGTCCTTTTCTTCTTCTTATTAGGTTTAGTTGCTTTGATCTCTGAAATGAAGAATTATCCACATGCTCTGATGCCTTCTCAACTTCAACATCCTCCTTGTCTTCAAGTTTAGCTTTCTGACCCAATTTCTTCATCATTACCTTCCCTTTATCTGCTTGCCTCTTAGGCTGCCGATCTTCGTGTTTTACATGGAAACCTGACCAAAAAAGAAAGAAGTCCCAACTTTTACCTTCATGCTACAAAACAGTGCTAATAATCAACTTAATCAACCAATGATGAAAGATGGACTGAGAGGAATGGTTCATATGCCCTTTGACCCTGCTAGCCATTTTTTGCAAGCTCTTCAATAGGAAAAATGGAAGGTTCATCCTGGACTGTCCCACCATATGTTGCAAAAACCTGAAGTGATACTTAAACACATAAGCATACCTGTCCTCGCAAATAATATAACTCTGCAAAATTCTGATTGGTTCAACACATTCGTTTCTGAAATTTTGAATAAGAATACCTTTATTCCAGTCAGGAGTGACATTTGGTAATAGGTATCTCTAAGGATCAAAGGTAAAAGGAAATTTCATAAACCATAATTCACCTTCATTGCTAACCCCTGTGGCTTTTGCAATCAGCTCTACTTTCAGCCTGAACTTAAGAGTATCAAAGGTCACCATGTCATCTTTTAAACACTGTGCAAACTTACAAGAAACTTCAGCATTATACCCATTTATTCTTTTAAAGAACTCAAGCCAACCAGCCTGTTGAAATAATTCAACACATCCAAGGAGCTTTTCAATCCACCCTACATCAGTTGGTTCAGCTCTGTTAATTTTACCACTCTTGCCCATTTTCCTTTAGAGGATGAAACTGTATAGGTTTTAGGATTCAATTAATGACCAGTCAGGTGACTGTCTCCTTCTCAAATCCTTCAGGTTTCAAAAACAGCTCTCCTTGCTCTTCTCTGACTGCTGCTTTTGTTTTCCTAATAAATATTAGGTTTATCATAAGCATAAGAGACTTAGGTCATTTGAAATCTTCCAAAATCTTCACTGCAACTCGTGACTGTCATGCAATTTTAATTGTTCTATCGGTTGTCCATCTCCAACATGTAGAATAAACCTGTGTATTAGTGCTCATAACTTGCCAGAATAATGTATAATCCATCTCTGCACCAAAAGAGTATTATATGAAGAATCACAACTGCCAACCTTTAGACTAAACACAACCTGTTTATAGGTTATATGAGAACAATCTTAAACTTAGTTCATTTCAGCTCAGTAATCTCAGGTATCAAATTGATAGTAGATCTTCCTCTGGTCTCAAGCCTTTAGCTCTTCGCTGCTTCTTTTGGCTTTCAAAAACAATAAGCTTTAAAACCTAGAAGAATTAGGTCTTTAGGCTATCTAGGTTTTTAAACTTTGTAAAATTTACATTTCCTTCATCTCATGTTGTACCAGCAGCAGTATTAAATTTGAACCATCATAATATACATTGCATTTCAACCCAGCCTCTTTCGAACTTCAACCAATGAACAGTTCCAACATAAAGCTATTTTTCAGTACTCCACTCAACAGAACATCTCATAATGGCTCAGGCAGTTATTTTTCTGGTCAAAATATCATTTGAGTGCATAATTTATCATTCCCCTTAATCAATTTTGATTGAATAGTTCCCAGCGAAAAAGCCCTAAATTATCAGTTATAGTGCCTTATCATGAAATACCTTTAAATTAATCAATTGCAGTGGTTTAAAAACATGACCTGAGTGGTTAAGTTGTTCATCTTGAATGTACAGGTGTCCTTCAGGATGCAATTTGACTGTAGACAACACAATCATGAAACCCTAATTTCCCGTGGCTCCATAAAACCTCACTCTGTTTCCCAGCGGGCATATCCGGTTTTGTAGTGATTATGGTTACTCCACTAAGTCCGTCGTCTTTGAATGTGCATGCAAATGACAACTCATCTCATATTAAACATCAAACCACACTGTTACCTGTCAAAATCAATTTTCTTTGGGCTCACGATGACCATGATTCCTTCCCCAGTGGAACCACCTGTTCTTATGATAATTCTTTAACCAACACGTAGTAAACACTCCACAATACATGATTAGTCACTCAACATTTAAGAAAATGCCAAATTTTTGCTAAAAAATCGGAAGAAAGGAAGGCCGCGATATTCTTGTAGCACGCCTTCATTATTTTTTGGCTCCAGCGCTACAAGAATAATTTTAGTGCTATTTTCTCGCTGTTTTTCAGCTTTTTGTCATTTTGAATGCAGTTTAAAAGCTGTTTGAACTATGACTATGCAGGACCATGCTCAAAATGATATTTGTGACCACATCATTCGATAATATGACCTTTTAAAACCCTTTAAGACCTAAGGGAGGAAAAAACAAAATAAATCCAAAGGCAAAAAACTTAAAAATTAAAGTCAATACCCAAAAGCTCCTATGGTAATTGAAAAGATAAAGTCAAAGAAATAAGAAAAATTGATAAAAAAGGTAATCGAACATGAAAAGGTAAGAAACAAATTCATGACATAACACTCTGACCTTTCAGTTAGTACATCATCATACTCTGATCTTTCAAACAGTACGTCATCATCATCATACTCTGATCTTTCGATTAGTACGGCATCATCATCATCAGCTACAACCTACAATCAACAACTCAAAGACAAAAATTATTTGGATCACTTTTGGACTTAAAGTATAGGGATGATACAATCCCACCACATTCTTGACAACCGAAGTTACTGAATTGATTACGGGAGAATCAGTCCCTATCACTTTAGGACTAAGTCCAGGGACGATGCAATCCTACCACATTCTCGAGGACCGAAGTCACCGGATTGATTACAGGAGAATCAGTCCCTATCACTTTAGGACTATGTCCAAGGATGATGCAATCCTACCACATTCTCGAGGACCGAAGCCACCAGATTGATTACGGGAGAATCAGTCCCTATCACTTTAGGACTATGTCCAAGGATGATGCAATCCTACCACATTCTTGAGGACCGAAGCCACTAGATTTATTACGGGATAATTAGTCCCTATCACTTTAGGACTATGTCCAAGGATGATGCAATCCTACCACATTCTTGAGGACCGAAGCCACTGGATTGATTACGGGAGAATCAGTCCCTATCACTTTAGGACAATGTCCAAGGATGATGCAATCCTACCACATTCTTGAGGACCGAGGTCACTGGATCTATTATGGATAGATGTCCCAGGATGATACAATCCCTCTTCATTCTCAAAGACCAAGGTCTCCAGATCACTTTAGGGAAAGTTCCCAGGGATGATACAATCCCACCACGTTCTCGAGGACCGAGGTCACTGGATCTATTATGGACAGATGTCCTGGGATGATACAATCCCTCTTCATTCTCAAAGACCGAGGTCTCTGGATCACTTTAGGGAAAGTGCCCAGGGATGATACAATCCCACCACATTCTCCAGGACCAAGGTCACCGGATTTATTATGGACAGATGTCCTGGGATGATACAATCCCTCTTCATTCTCAAGGACCGAGGTCTCCGGATCACTCTAAGGAAAATTCCTAGGGATGATACAATCCCACTGCAACATCACTACTCCCCCTTTCGAGGAAGGTATTTTTGAACAACACCAAGCTTGTCTCGAAAGTGTTCGAACTCTACTCGAGGCAAAGGCTTTGTCAGTACATCATTATCCAAACCATCATCATCTACATCTTCAGTATGTGAATACTGAACTATCATCATCTGTATCTCCAGTATGTGAATACTGAACTATCATCATCTGTATCTCCAGTATGTGAATACTGAAAGCATCATCATCTATATCTTCAGTATAGAAATACTGGAAGCATCATCATCTCTATATTCAGTATAGAAATATGGAATCACCATCATCTGCATCTACAGTATGCAAATACTGAAATATCATCTATATCTTCAGTATGGGAATACTGAAATCGTCATCATCTCTATCTTTAGTATAGAAATACTGAATCACCATCATCTTCATATATAGTATCATCATCTGCATCTTATCTTGTATGTAGAAATACCGGATTTCTATGTGTTACATCGGAACACAGGGTTCTTTGTCATCACAACTATGGTTATCACATAGAATCATTGTAGTATCCATCTTCAGGTCAAAGAGACCTGATATTAGCTTCTGAAGCCATATGGATTCACAACTTAGTAGAGCAATCTGCTATGTATTCTGCTTCAACCGTGCTAAGAGAAACACTGGACTGTTTCCTACTAAACCATGAACTCATAGCAGACCTCAAACAAAAGCATCTACCTGATATGCTTTTCCTGTCTGAGATACTTCCATCCCAATCTACATCTATGTAGCCATACAGTCTATACTCATGGATACCATCATATATAGACCAAAGTCTATAGTCCCTTTCAGATATCTCATCACATGTTTTGCAGCTACTAGGTGAACCCATATTGGTTGAACAAGATATTGACTTAAGGTGTTCACAGAAAAACAAATGTCTGGTCTAGTATTTGTTAAGTACATCAATGACCCAATGATCTGTCTATAGTGAGTCACATCCACTAACTCTGATGAGTCATCAGCTAACAGCTTCAGGTTGGAGTCCATGGGTGTGGCCATGACTTTTCATTCCAACATATTGAATCTCTTCAATATCTCTACCACATACTTTCCTTGGTTGAGAAATATTCCTTCTAAACTTTTCCATACTTCCAGACCTAGGAAATAATGCATTAACCCAAGGTCTTTTATCTCAAATTCTTCTGCTAGTTTCTTCTTTCTTTCCATGATCTGTTTCTCATTCCCTGTCAAGAATAAGTCATCCACATATAGTAATAGAACGACAGGTTCATCTTCTACAACCTTGTAGTAAAGGTTAGGATCGACTTTACTCTTGGCAAATCCCATGCTCATCAAGAAACTATCTATTCTTCCATACCAAGCTCTGGGAGCTTGCTTTAGGCCATAGAGGGCCTTCTTCAATTTTCATACTTGATTTGATCTGTCTTCAACTTCAAATCCTCATGACTATTCGATGTAAAAATCCTCCTCAATCATACCATTAAGGGAGGCTTGTCTTTACTTCATCATGGAAGAAACTACCATGATAGTTTTGAAGGAAGTGTACCTTTCTTCCTGGAGTAAGTGTCTCTTCAGAATTAATTCCCTCTTTCTGATAGAAACCTTTAGCCACAAGTATTACCTTACTTCTATCAAAAACATATCTTATCTTGCAAATCCATTTGGAATATACCACATTCTTGCTTTCTGGTTTGAGTACTATATCCCAAACATCATTCTAGTATCATAACATCTTCTATGAGTTTGTCTTCTCGGGTCATCAACATATCCTAGTATTATGCATTCAACCTTGAAGGTTGGAACCCACTTTACTCTTGGTAAAGTCTCAATCCATCACAAAGCTATCCATCATGTCGTACCATGTTGAACTTAGATATAATTTTCTGTAGTCACTCCCCCTGAAGTGGAGTATCATCTTCCTTCTTCATTCTGTACAGGTGGTTCTATGGTTGATATATACTGGTCAATAGAGTATGTCATGTCATAGTCGATTCTTTCTGAGGCAAATCATGAACCTTGCTTTGTACACTTGTTCTTGTAGATCCATATGGAAGATACTACGTACTTCCCTTTATGTCTCGAAATCATATCGTATACATCATTCCCCGTGATCAACTGTTATTCTTTGATCATAGCTTCTTTCATAGCATTCTTTTCTTCATCTTGAGTTATCTCTTGTACCCATGGTGGTATTCATCCTTCAAGGTGGATCTACCGCTCTCTGAGGCTCTTTCTTCCGTCATGGTGTCTCTGACCCTAGGAGCTTCAGATTCATGTTTATTGGAGTGAATCTTGAATTGTCATCACTTGTTCTTCAGAACAAGTCTCATCCTTCTTTTCTTGTAGGAGGTTGTACAGGACCTTTCCTACAATTCAAATGCACCAGTTGCATGGTTAGAACTATTTCATAAAACATATGCATAACGAAAAATTCTTATGCATCATGCAACTGTTTAGTCAATACAACATTCATCCATATCTCACATAAACTTTCTAGATACCTTCCATCTCTATCAAGACATGATTGAAATTGTACACTAATCCAATATGTCAGCAAAGAGGTTTGATAAGTAGCAATGGAGAGTTGTATAGCACCATGAGCTACTTACCCATCACATGCATATTAGTAGTATACAGTCATTAATGCAAACAATCTATCATGCATAACACATCAACTGAATATAATCAAATGTATAACAAAACAATATCATGAAATGACAATTGAATACTTATCTTTTATTTTTTTCGTGGGTAGAATCCATCTTGATCATTCTGCTTTATCATCTTCTTCATTCATGAAATCATCATTTCTTATCCAAATGATAAGATGAATAAGAGGTTCTTCAATAATTGAGTTCTTCATATTCCTCATCGCTTGAGGGATCCTCTTTGAATGGTGAGAGCTTGATCTTCAATTGCTCCCATCTTCTTCTTCTCTTTTATGAGATGAGCTGAGGGCAATTAATTCCTTCTGGAATACATTCTTTGCATGAATGAATCCTATGATCCTGGGAGGCCATTCAAGGTGGCTATCGCCACTTCTACATTCTCCACTTCTTCTTCTACCGTTTCAAGTTGTTCTACATTTTGGATCTTCACATTCTTCAACTATTTTCTCAAGGCCATCTTCTGATTTAAGTTCTTATCTTCAAATCACTTGATCAAGGAATCAAACATCTTTGGTGTCTTTAGGGAAGACAATTGCGGTACAAGTTGATCCGTGATTGAATCAACAATGATCTTCTTGGCCTTGATCAAGTTCTTCTTGTGTAAGGTTTTGAGCCTCATCTCCGTATGGAACTGGAGCCTCTCTACTCATGTAGGTGTTCAATTCAATTTATTCAGAGAGATAAAATACTTCTATACTTGGAAGTTGTGAAATTTACCAAGATTATCATCAAGCTTATTTGATAGATGACTTTGAAATGAGAACCTCAAATGCAAATAGCAAAAGATTAGATCTTACCGATTTGAGGTGTCCATCCTGCTTCCAAAGCTGACTGATTTAGGGTTTGTCAGAGAAACCCTAATTTTAAAAAATTATAATATTTAAGATATTATTGGATATAAATATAGATCACTTCAAATGGAGCTGTCTAATGTACTCCTTTTCTGAAAACAGTGGAGGGAAGCTCTTGGAATAGGAAGCCCTAGTTTTCCAATTTCTTCTGCACAAATGCCTGTCACTGCTTCTGTGATATCTCTAAAATTACTGCTCCTAAGTGTCTGAAATTTCACACTAAGGTAACCTCACATGTCCCTGATACAAAAACATATTTTTCATCAGAATTTGTTTCACCAATTGGGATTTATGATCCTTTTCCCAAGGTGACCTGTTACAGGATTGTTCAGAATAGCGAAGTTGTATAGCCTACCACATGTCAGTGTTTCATATTATGGTTCTGAAATTCGGACCACAAAGAGTAAATTCCATTATCTTTCTGGAACATCTTCAGGAATTTAATTTGGACCTCTGTATCCCACTCTATAGAAATTGTCCCCATGTGTCCTGTTTAGGGATGAATTCTAGAGGAGGCTGGAACCCTAAATTTGAGGGATCATATCTCCTAGAATATAGTGAATCAGAGAATTTATTTTGGACACAGTGTACATCAGGAGTTTATCTTCGGCCTCTGTAATTTTTAGCTCCTGAGCCTTCGCCAATCGTGAGATATAGTGAATGTACCAAAACGTAGCAGTTTTAGTATTTAGGGTTTTTCTGGCTCGGGGTCAAACTAGGGTTTGACTTTTTCGGAGTTTCACCCAACCAAAAATCCTGATCCAAGTCTCTAAAATTCTATTTTGATGAGGAGAGAAATCATATGCCATGCTCACTAAAAAATTCCTCTTCAGGAAGAAGCCCTAATTTCCCGCACCGAAAACTAAAAATGCTTGGAATCGAATTCCGCCTCGACAGAAAGATGCACCCTTCAATGGAGAGTCAGCCTAGCCTTGTTTTTCTGATCGATTGTGGAGAGAGAACCAAAAAGTAAGAAGCCCCAGCTTCTATATCTTGTGAAAGCTGTCCTATTCAGGTTAGCTCTTATACCATGTTAAATTTTCATATGCTTAGCTAAGAAATCAGTATATCATTTCATTTTTCATTAAAAAAAGCATATAAACAGGATCACTGAAAGAAACAGTATCACAAGAACAACACAGATTTATCTTGAGAAAACCCTAAAGGGAAAAACCCAGCAAAAGCTTCCTCAATATAGATGCCCCAAAAAGGTAAAAGATAAAACCAACAAGGAGATCAAAAACATAATCCTCCTCCTTCTCCAGCTACTTCTCTCCTCCACAAGTGTGCTACTCAAGTGAGTGTGTGTGTCTCAAATGAGGAGCACTACACCTCTATTTATATTCATCCATTCACTTAAGTTAACTCATTTGACATGTAGGCTCGTGTTAAATCATGTAGGCTCGAGTTACACATGTAGGCTCAAGTAACCACACTGGGGTGCTAATGACCCACCTTTACAATTAGAGGGGACTACCTCATGACTCTTATTAGTTCTTCCGATTATGAGCATCGGGGTACAATTTAATACAAGTGGTTCTCCCGATAGGACCATCAAGGACCACAAAAAGATACATATAGAATATTCTTCGAAGTTACAATATTTCAACAAGGTGGATGGTGGATGAAGGAATGGAGATGAATCTCTTAAGGCATGTGAATCTAACCTTGTGCATAAATGGATAAAATTAACATCCAACAAATATATGTACTTAATTAGTAAATGAGGTTATTTATAATTTTACAACACTGATTCATACATTTTAATGAAATGAACAAAGAAAGGACAGTCCATTGAACAGACATGTCTACTCACCATATAATTAACATAGATGCATCTAACCACTAATCTATTGCGCAGGAGATGGATTAAAGAAACAAGTGCAAACCTCTTTAGTGCTTAAATGATCAATGGTTAAGATAGTGCTTGAAATATCCAAGGTTAAGATGGATCTAGGCTAGTGTAGTTAATATTTGTTTATTTATTAGAGTTAAACATGTATGCATTCTCTCACCCTAGGTTGTGCAAGAGCACCTTGAATAATGATTTAACTGATAATAATTGCATTAATACAAATTGCACAACTTGCACAGAACACCTATTTAACACTTCAAAAGACAACTTAATTAAAACACTTACAACAATTTGTGTTCTAATGAATTTGAAGTACAAGAGTCCTAGCTCCTAATAGTAATACTCGTACTTGGAACTAGTAAATTGTAATGGTCTCATTGAAACCATAATTGACAAAATACTTTAAAAGTGGTAAATTTTGATGGGGTCGCTCAAACTATAATTAACAAGAGAATTTAAAACAAGGAACAATCTGATTGAAACATTTTGACAAATTTCAATGGGGAAGTAACAATGACGAGAAGTAGATGAAAATTAGACTCATTAGATGAATGTGAGTTTTACCAATATTCTCTCCATTAAACATGGAATTGAAAGCTTCCAAGAAGCTCTCCAACCCCTCTTTAACATCTTCCTTATATCTGATTTTCCCTTTATTGATGTACCATGTCATCTCCTCTAAGAACTCATCAATGTGATTAAGGTATTTCCTAACCAGGAAGCTTTCCATCTTTGCCCATTTCCCGACCAAGTTTAGCAATTTTCTCACTCCAAAATGTTTCTTCCACTCCCTGACACATAATATATAAACATTAACACCGTATCTATCTTCCATATTGCATACAAAATACACTCACATAAATACCTGATTATACTGGGAAATCATTCCATAGAGAGGAATCTAAGCTTTCATATTAATGTGGTTCAGAACAGCTTCCAACATGCATCCACCCACATTGTCAAAGTAGATGTCTATACCTCTAGCGGGGTTCCTATACAACAACAATAAATACATGTTCATTCATATTTTTCCACTACTCATTGGTTAACAAGCACTCAAACAACCCCTCCTTCCTATGGTTTTTAAGGGATAGTTTTGCTCAAAATATTGGCAGTCACTATCTCAACAAACATTTTTGAATTTTTCAATCTAGTTAACTGTACATTTAGATTTAGGGGTTCTCTGAATTGATTCAGAAAAAAACAGAGTGATCAACTTTAATAATTTATGATCTTCCTTAGTCTAGTGAAAATCAGAGGATTCAAGTGACCCTTATGAAATTCCACCATAAAACCAATAATAAAATTTTTGGCAATGGATTTTTCAATCTAATGTGCAAAATATACAACATACATACCATTAAATACAACACGATGCCAATCGTTTACCTTTAGGATTCAGCCAAATATGCAATTATATACATTCAATACTTACCTGGTCAAAGCTACATCCCAGTCTATCTCTGATTTGTAATTGAAGGCATCATCAAAACCAAATTCTTGTTTCATCAGCTTTACCTGCTCATATATTTGACATATTGGTCAATGGTCACAATCTGTAAGAAGAGAAACATGCCTGAGGGTATAATATTGGCTTAATAGGTTAAACCAGGTATATTAGGAGAAGAACCTATGATTCAAGATAAAAGAAGAAAATAGGGAGGAAGCACCTTCTAGTCACTACCTATGCTACCAACAATGCGATAGCCTTTTATTTCTGTGAGCTTCCCAATAACTATACCCACTGATCTTGTTGCTGTTGAGACAAATACTTCATCCCCAGTATTAGGGTTTCTGATGATTGTGAAGCCAATCCATGTAGTCAAGGAGGGCGTCCCTATCCCAAATTGAATCGCACACATAATGAGAATTCAAATATATATATATATATATATATATTACTTAAATAATGGAAACAATGGCTGAAGAAAAAGGAAGCAATGAGCTTGAATTTCCCAATAAACCACTCTCCAATAGAGAACACACACCGTTCAGAGCAAAACCCTTCATCAGAAATTTTCTTTACACAACAAAGATATTTGATATGTCCACTTAGGGTAACATTGCATCATCTAACAGCATAAGGAAATATTTGCAGCTTGTCTAGAAATGTAATTTTTTAAAGGGTTTTATGAATTTCAACTTCAATTTCCAAAAATGGGCCTAGGGCCATATGTATCACATCTACCTTAACTCAGCAGTTCTGATATTTAAATCAGAAAACATACCCAGAACTCCCAAATAATCCGATGGTTTAGCAACACTAGTGTTAATTTTTTGGGGAATCTCTCCTGGAACAACATCGTACTCAGAGACTTGATAGAGCCCAAAAACAATGTCCCCAACTTCAAATGCCAAATTAGCAGACGTTGCTACCTTCCCTACTGCGCGATATTGGATCTCCTGCATCAACACAATTGTTTTAGGAATTATAAAAATACAAACACTGTGCAAAAGAAAAATCAAGATGAAATGGAAATCATAACCAAACAAACCTGGTTTAACTAAAATTTTTGGAGATAGAGGCCATCATTGAGTTGTTTCATTTGATGTCTCAGATATGGATCTATAGAAATCCATTCATTCTACACGACAAAATCTCTGGGTGATCCATCTCTTCCCACATTTCCAATATCCAGTTGGGTTTCTCTAATTTTCAAATGGGCATCGGTGACACACCCTTTGTTAGCACAAGAAACTAGTATTATCTCTCTATTGGGATTTGGCTACTCCATGCTACAAACAACCTCAAATGTAGCTACAAACACTCACTGCACTTCAAAATAATTAAAAAGGAAGTTGGTCTCTTGACAAAATCAATGAGTTTTATTTTTATCCCCAGATCCCACCAAATCCCATGACACATCTGGGTGAACCTTTTTTTTTTTTCCGAAGTGCATCTCGCTCAACCTACGAACCTACGAATCATTTGATTACAAAGTAATCTACAGAGCATGTCAGTAAACTTATGAGTCAATTGGTTTAGTCAAAGAGAAACACACTTAAAATTATTTAGCAAATTGGTAAGCGTTAAGATGAATTTTTATTATACCTGACGAAGGCAAGGTATATAGAAATCGCTTTGTAGTCAAACTTGGTTGACTTTCAATTTATTTTTCTTCTAATAAAAAGATTTTAAATGTTTTTTGAATAGTTATCAAAAATATTTATATTAAATGAATTAGTATATCTTTCGAAGGAAAGGTATATAGCAATCGCTTTGCAGTCAAACTTGGTTGACTTTCAATTTCTTTTGCTTCTAATAAAAATATTTTAAATGTTTTTTCATTAATTCTCAAAAATATTTATATTAAATTAATTATTTGAAAATTGAAAATATTTTTTATAATTTTAAAATATGATATTATTATTTTATTATTGGAGAAAAACAATGAAAAGACTAATTTTATGTGGTTTGAGGCTTATTTGTCAAAATTAAAAAATATATTAATATTTTAAAAATAAGTATTAATTTATTGGTCGTCATGTAGCTTAGGACATATCATATGCCAGTGATTTTAATCAATGAAAATAAATGCATCATAATAGCACTCAACTAGGATAAGATGGTTAATTGAAAAACTATTTTTAAAAAATATGATTTTGTATTTGCATTAATTTTGATCTTTCTTCAAATTGTATCATTAATTCTTTTATATGGCTTTTTGTAACACTATTTCAATTCATTTTGGAAACCAATGCAACTACTTACCTCCATATACATATACATTGATTATGGATGTTAATGCAACATGATAACCCATAGGATGTTTTGGGTTCTACATTCTTGATGGAACGGTAGGCCTCGAAAACAATGCAAACACCTGTGTATTCTCACATTTCAGCATCTATTCGCTTGTACCAGGTACTTTTACTCATAGGTCAGTTATGGAGAATGTTTGATTATTGTAGTTTGTTTTCTTAATGTAAATATCATTAAATTAATATACAAAATATGTAAAACATTATATTAATAATATAGTTTATTTAACAATATAAAGTTTAATATTCATTATTCAATTTATTATTATTATTTTATATATAAAATATAAAAGTAAAAAGTATTTACAATTTTACTTTATTTCCTATATAATATAGTAAATATTTCACAAATTTAGAATTCAATCATTTCGATCCAATTTTACCTAATTTCTTACTATATGATATAGGAAATCTTAATAAAACTATACCATTAAAACATTTTTATTACTAATTTAAGAATCTTTATTGTATGTCATCAGTTAACAAATACTTTTATATTTTACTATATATATATATATATATATATGAAAAACTACTTATAAATATAGCATTGCAAAAAAATACATATGATGCTTATACACGCTTAGTGGATTATATTTTATTATAATTTATTTAAAAAACATTAAAAAATTAAACATATTTATTAAATTTTTATTTTCCATTTAAATCTTTCTTAGAGGCACGTATAAGCAGCATTGCCGCTATTTCACTTGTTAACTATATAGATTCATCCTTGATCTATTTTTTTAATTTTAAATTTATGAAATTTAGTTTCAATTTTTTTGGTGTATTTTTTTTTTTTAAATTCAAGAAATTTGGTTTCTCTTGCTTAAATGATAAAATTTTAAATTACTTTTCATGATTTTTCATTTTATGAGCAAACGTTTTTTTTAATTGCTTTTTTTGTAAGGTTATGTTACAACATCTCCCCTAAATTTGACTGTAAAGCATCTGGCTTTTTTGGTTGCCATAAGAACCATGCTTCTTTGGATGCCATCATACTGAAAATATTTATGTGGAATCACACTCTAAGGGAAGGAATCCAACTCAATGATGATAATCTAGTCTAGAAGTCCTAGGACATGTGCTAGAACATCGTGATGATATCTGATTTGGTGTTTCTAGCTGAGCTATGACACATGGGGCGGTCTACATTTTACTAAATTCTAACACTGCAGATCAATTCATAGACCCCTCGGGGTTCTTTGAATCCATTTGGTCTCTCAATTGATCTGCAGTGTTAGAATTTAGTAAAATGTAGAAATTCATTGTCAAATTTTCAATTTTTTTCATTGTCAAAGTGACACAATTAAAAATCACCAAATAAATGACCAATTATTATATGGTCATTTGTAGTCTACATATCTCGTGATCAAATTTGGTCATTTATCTTGGTCGTTTTTAGTTGGTTTCTATCCCATGGCCAAAAGTGGTCATTTATCTTGGTCTTTTTTAGTCAGCTCACTTAGAATTATCAATTTTGGTCATTTGTCCCTTTTAGGAGACCGTGGTGACCAAATTTTTGGTCTCCTAGTCACTAATCTCTCATTTTCCACTAGTGCCAATTTGTTCACGAGATAAGGTTTAAACTAAAAATTACCACATAACAATTGTTTATTTTTAGTTGTGCCACTCAGAAATGAAAAATTACAATTTTGACAATAAATTTGTACAATTTACTAAATTTTAAAACTGCAAATGGATTCGAACTTTGAATCCATCTTCAATGTTAAAATTTAGTATATTGTAGGCCCCCTCATGGATTTAGTGGGCTATTTTGATAATCCACTTAGTGTCATGTCCTGAAGATTGGTCGTTTCTCGTTAAAAGCATCATCATGTCTTGAATTTTATACCATTGTGTTCAGATTACCACACTTATAATGCTCATATTTCATTTGGACAAAATTGTCATCATTTGACCCTTTCAGTATTCGGTAAAGAAGAGTATTTTACATCTCATCAGTTGAAATTCTACTATTTTGTGCCTCCTGATTAATTTTTTGATATTCTCTATGGATGCCAAGTCATCACACCGATGTCTAGAATGTTAGAAATACTACCTTGATGTTTTTGTGGAGAAAGAAATTCCTATATCCTCCATTTTTAAAAAGCCTATATTAATAATATATTTGAACATGTGTGTGTGTGTGTGTGTGTGTGTGTGTGTCAATAACTACTATTAAATATTTAATATATATAATATTAATATAACATGTTCTTGAGATATAGATATATTAAGGTGAAACATTATAAAGAAACAAAATCATAAATATTATTAGATAAATAATAATATAAATGTTATAATAATATAATTATTTAACCCATTTTAAAAAACAATCTCAATAAGGAGGGAAATAATAATTTGGGGGGAAAATTGAGGGTTTTGTAGCTAGTCATTTTTCACAGAGGAGTGAGGTAGTTTTTATCTCACGCATGTAATAATAGAAATACCCAACTATTTGAATTATTTTGTTGTTGTGTTTTATATTGTTAATTTTTTTTATTTATATATGTGCAGCAAAGTAAAAATTTTGAAGCCTCAAGAAAACTTTGACTTCTGGAAAATATTCAATCAGAGGGAGGTAAGGGTTGTAAATATTGCTGCAATTTGTTTGAGGTAATTCTTGAACATTGTTTTTGTCTCTAGGGTTTTCCAAAAGATACCTAAGGTTTCCCAAAAGGAAAATGTCCCAAAAACCGAAAGGCTGCAAATATCTGAGGTACAAGGGTTGTAAAAATATTATATTTTTCCTTTAATTAATGGATAAGATTGATGGGTTTCACTTCCTACTAAGACAACAATGAATGGGATTGAATAACAAGAAAAATGTGACCGAAGTCCTAAAACATTTCTCCACCATTTTTTCAATTTTATAACAGAATGCCTTCCTAGTTTTAGGCCAACCAGAAACACTAATGGTGGTTTGTTCATGTCTAACCATCTCCAAACCTACTTAATGAGTTCAGTGAGCCTAAGAGTTGTGTGATATTATTGTGAATTAGATGATATAATTTATCCTTGATGAGATCATCCCAACCACTGATAAATATGTCAAGAGAAATATTTTGGTTAGATATTTATTTATTAGTACTGAATTCATGTGAGAGGAGTACCAAAACACACTATATTATGAAAGGGGTACACCAAAAACCCTTGTTGAGAGGGGTGCACAACTAAATGATTGATTCCATGAGTTATAAGATATAATAAGTTTGGAGATGAATAATTCCCCACGAACTGGTACACCTGTAGCCAAATATAGAAGACAAGGTAGGTCAGGGGTCTGTATCCAGGTTACCCATGTGATATGACCAATGAATAAAAGAGGATGGAATGGAATTAATTATCGGAACTAGAAATATACTACATGGTTTACACATGGGGTGATAGATGCTTTTATGAGAGAGAAAGAACAACTATGTTATCTTTAATTTACCTATGTCCAGGCATTGATAGAAATGCATAAGAAAGGGAGTAACTCTAGAACATGTTCATCCAGTACAAACAGCTCACAGTCTTTCTTTTGAGCCTCCTAAAAATTATCCTTATCAATTCAATTGATAACTCACTGATGAAGGTAGCAGGATTTATTCAGCTAACAATGAAATAGGTAGGGTGGGTGCAACTTATTTAGAAATCCATTCTATATGATTATATTTCATAAGAAAGGCTCTATAACTTCTATCTATTATATTATACATGCCCAAAAAACCAACATATAAAAAACCTACTATAAGTACTTGAGAACCCTCTATAACTACTTAGGAGATACACCCTCCCCAAGAAAAGAATGTTATGATCATCTCAGTGCACTCCGTCCAGCAATGCGGTCGATTGAGTCTCCAATCCCAGTCAAATCATAATGAACTTTGTGAAGGGTTATCTTATATTATTTAAATTGAGATTCAAAATGAAAAACATATTAAAATATTCAACTATGTATGTCTGGATATCATTTTCCTATGGATACTGCTATAATCATAGACATCGAGTGCACAAAATGAATATTGAATAATGTCAGCATATAGTCAAATAAATTAAGTGTACAAATTTACTGAGGCACTAATAAATTCACCCAAGCACTACTAAATTCTCCCAACAATGGAAAATAAACATCCCTACATCAAGGAAATTCACCCATCTAGAAATGAACTTTACAAAAAATGATAAACAAATGCTAACAGGGTCATACAACCATGGAAATTAAGGATGGAAACATACAGTCATATATTCCATCATTAAACACTCTAAAAACCCATTGCAAGTCATTTAGTTTGTTTCTTAAAGGGAATACCACCCAGGGAAAAATAATATGTTGAGCAAGGAGATGAGGAAAGGGCTTAGAGATCTAGAAAAGCGTATAATTTCTCCCATCTATGTATGAGAATTCCCAATAGCCCACAACTTGAATAATAATTGAAATTAGGAACTTTGTAAGGAATTGAAACATTCCATTGACAACATCCTTTGATATTTAGCAATGGGAAAGCGTCCTATGGTGGTCATTTACTAGCTGTTAGATCCTTTATCAAACCAAAACAACACTCAGAAATACAGGTTTTTGGGTCTGATATGCAATTGTTGGTTCTGAAGGTGTATCTAGTTCGTTAAGCATATCCATTATAAGGAAAAATACTATAGCTAGAGATCCACATCACTTCCATAAACCAGTTTCACATTAGAGAAACTAGATACATTCTATTATGCATTCTTACCCCCGGTGGAACCATGTACATAATCCAGTAAATTATCTTTATATATATGATAATAAATCATTCATTAGCCTTTAGTCCCGACCTAGGGAGTGAAGTTAAACAACCTCCTGTATATTATGTTTTTTATTGAATGAAGCATATTCATGGTTCCATAAACATCAAAAGTGAGCAGTAAGAGGAAAAGAAGAGCCATAACTACCGATCTAGCAAATGAACTTGCCAAACAATGATAAGAAATGCTAACATCATCATACAACCATGGAAATGAAGGATGCCAACATAAATTCGTCTATTGGATCATTCAACACTCTACGAACCCATTGCAAGTCATGTAATTTGTTTCTTAGAGGGAATACCACCAAGGGAAAAGTAATATGTTAATCAAGGAGATGAGGAAAGGGCCTGCACATCTAGCAGAGTGTATAATTCTCCTAGCTATGTATGAGAATGCCCAATAGTCCACAACTTGAATAATAATTGAAATTAGAAACTCTGTAAGGAATTGCAACAGTCCACTAACAATAGCCTTTGATCTTTAGCAATGGGAAAGCATCCTAGGGTGGTGATTTACTAACTGTTAGATTCTTTATCAAACCAAAACAACACTCATAAATATAGTTGGTGGGTCTGATATGCATTTGTTGGTTCTGAATTTATATCTAGAGTTTCAATATGAGATTAGCAATTTAGAGGTGCATATTAGACAAGATTTAGATGTCTCTATGTATCCATATTAAATACATGCAATCTTAGATTTGATATACCATCACACAAAATCGT
Organism: Pseudotsuga menziesii; assembly: GCA_001517045.1. Taxonomy (NCBI): domain Eukaryota; kingdom Viridiplantae; phylum Streptophyta; class Pinopsida; order Pinales; family Pinaceae; genus Pseudotsuga; species Pseudotsuga menziesii. The sequence goes on from LPNX011187767.1 coordinate 144,171, forward strand.
GATCGTTTCTGCTTGGGATCCTCCTCTACATGAGATTTATAATGCACCTAGCTTCTCTAGCTACACATATGACTTTGTTAAATGTCATTTACTCAGGATAAATATAAACTCCTTTGCATGGTGTTTACGTGTGATTTTTTACAAATGAATTAACATACCATATTGCTATTAGTTACAACAAAGATAGTGTGTTTATCATTGGGGGTCCTAAGGAAGATGGAAATATAACAAATAAATTTTGGGTGTATGATACAATTTTCCAAAATTATAAAGAGAAATCTTCCATGCTTGAACCTAGGTATTGATTTGGTGCAGCTCTATTTAAAAGCATGTCATTATTCCTCCTTTTTTCCATTGCATTCTCAGGGGATATGATCAACTTGTTTGTACATATTGACTCTGTGCACTCGATGTCTCCAAATCCTGTCATGCATGTGATATTATATAATAATATTTTCTCTCCACTTTTAAATGAAAATTAGGGATTCAAAACATGCTATTTTTTCCTTCTCATTGTTCTAAGCGTTAAACTAGTTTCATGGAATACAAAGTCTATGTTGTTGTAGGTCGAAACAATGTAAATGATAAAAATGAAGCTATAGTGAAATCTACATTCATCTATGATATCCAAAATTATAAATGGTCAAAAGGAAAAGATTCACTTGAATATCACAGTGATACATTTGCAGATTCCTTGAATGGAAATATATGCTAGCCAATATCCATATTTACAAGATCAATTTCAAACGAAATGTATATATTCTTTGATAATTTCATATTATTCTATAATTTTTTCATTTGGTAGATGTGTAATAATTTAAAATCCCTTATAATTAATTTTCAACAAAATTAGCTGGTCAGAGAAACAGTAAACAAGCTCAAACTCATCTAAAGCTAGTTTGATATTCACCTTGAGGTTGCAAAGATGCAGTATCGGAAGCTTTGCAATTTTCCAATTTCAAGGTGAAAATTAAGGTTTGTCTATCCTATTTTTCATATTTCATGCACCCCATGCATCATCTAAATTATGGCACTTTGAACACTTCAAGGTTGCCAACCTACAATGTTGCAGACTTCATATCTTGAGTTCATGCAAATCATCAAGAATCAGTTATAGATATGCAAACTAGAGTTTGCAATTTTCAATTTCAAGGTGTAAATCAAATCAAGGTAATTTGCAATTTCAAGGTGTAAATAAAATCATTTTTGGATGGGTCTATGATAACGCTCATATTCAATGCATCTAATGCATCATGTAAACCTTGTCACTTCCAGGTTGTTAAACTATACAACTGCATAATGCATAACTTGAGTTCACACAAATCACCAAGTATCAATTATAGGTATTTAACCTAGAGCTTGGAACATTACAATTTTGAAATGAAAATAAACTAAGTGGTTAGATGTGTCTGTGCTAATTTGCATATTAAACTCATCCAATGAATCATCTAAACCCCAACTCTTCGAGGATGCCAAACTGTAAAATTGTAGAATGCATATGTTGACTAATTGTCTATCTATGATTTCATTCACTATTATGTTAACATGGTTGTGGAAATTGAACCCAAGTGATAGAACAATTGCACTCACAAAATTGCTAATCAAACATGCAAATTTACACACAAAGGAGACTGAAATTGGAGCATAACACTAATTTATATTGAATAAGTGTACAATAGCCAACCTTATGAATTCATAGTCTGCTGCAATATACAATTACATGAGAGATTTGAATGCATAAGGATGCCATTCGAAATAGTAAAAAAGTAGGCTTACTAAATCTACTCAAATCCCCCATAGGTGCATAAAGCAGTTTCCAAACCTACCTAGAGGCTCATGAATTGGCAAAGTCAAGTAGGAAAGCTAACAAGTGATGGAAACACAACTCGTACATGATTTTATTAGGAAAAAAGAATGGAGAATGATGAGGGAAAAAAAACAAGTCAACTACACCTAGTCTTACTTTCCCTTTTGCCATAAATCTCAATAAAGCAGGCAACTTAGCAGAAAAAGTAGATATGCGCTAGGGAGGATTTGGAATAAAGAAGATATGCTAAATATGGATTCTAGGAGGTTTCCTAAGCACTCGATGACTCATTTTTAGCAAGTTTGACTTCTAGGACATGTGGAAGACAACTTGCATAGAGTGGAATATTGGAAACTAGGCAAATAAGACAAAAATGGATTAATTAATGTCTAAGGTAGCTAACTATGGGTTGATTATTCTAACACCCCCCCTTAAGCATGACTTTATGATTAAATATCAGAAAACTATAGGGCCTAGAAACAAGTCTTAGTCACCCTTTAGATACTGCATGTCCATTTAACCAAGGAAAGAGGCAAAAACCCAGTGGGAAAATCCTCCCTTAAACATGGACAGTAAAACAAAATTTGAAAATATTGTCATCAATCATGCTTCACAGCATGATCAGCAATCCCCAGTAGTGATTTGAGATTTCTAAATGTCTTCTCACAAAAAACTTTGGTGAATATGTATGCTACTTGTTCTGAAGATGCACAGAAAAGCAGGTGAATGGTGCCATCATGCACAAGCTGTCTGATGTAGTGCATATGGATCTCAATGTGTTTGGTTCTCTGTCTCTGAACTGGATCATTGTAGATTCGAATGGTTCTCTGATTATCACAATAGATAATAGTTGAAAACTTTGATTCGAAGTGACACTCACCAATTATCCCCTGCAACCATAAACATTGAGTTCCTGCATTTACAACTCCTCTGTACTCAGCTTCCGTAGATGAGAGTGCTATGGCACTCTGTTTCTTTCTTGAATAGCTGATTGGTCCTTCGGAAAGCATGAACACATATATTGATGTTGACTTTTGATCTGTGTTGTCACCTTCCCAATCACTGTCAGTAAACCCAATTAAATCAAGATCATATTTAGCTTTGTAGAAGATCCCATGAGTTCTTGTTCCCTGAACAAAGTTAAGGATCCTTTTGGATGCTCTCCAATGGATCTCATGAGGCTGATCCATGTATCTTGAGGCCACACTTACTGCATAATAAATATCAGTTTGAGTGTGTGTAAGGTATAGAAAACACCCAATCAATTTCCTATACAGTGTATTATTTACCATAGGAGAAGAACCTGCTTCTTCAAGCTTAACTCCTGAAAGGAAGGGAGTCTTGCTTGGCTTGAAATATTTCATGTTGAACTTGTTTAGAAAATCTAAATCATACTTGTACTGACGTAATTTTATTCCATGTTGGGATTGAGCAATTTTGAGACCCAAGAATTGGCTCAACAACCCCAAATCAGTCATAGAAAATGCATGGTTCATTGCATCCTTCAAGGAGGAAATTTATTTATTTGAACTTCCTGTAATCAAAATGTCATCCACATACAAGAAAATAATCATCAAAGAACCATGAATCATCTTCAAATAAACATTAGGATTAGAATTGCATCGAACAAAACTCAATGACAACAGAAATCCATCAATCTTGGCATACCAAGCCCTGGGGGCTTGCTTAAGCCCATACAATGATTTCTTTAACCTACACACAAAATATGGATTAGACACAAACCATTGAGGCTGCTGCATGTAAATATTTTCAGTAATATCTCCATTCAGGAAAGCACACTTCACATCCATGTGATGTACCTACCACTACTTCGAAGCTGCAATGGCTAAGTCTAGCCTGATGGAGTCCATCTTTGCCACTGGTGCAAAGGTATCATTGTAGTCAATACCATGTACCTTTGAGTATCCCTTGGCTACCAATATTTCTTTATATTTCAAATGTGAACCATCAGTAGAAAAATTAGTTTTGAAAACCCACTTACATTGAACTAGCTTCCTCCTTGGGGGAAGGTCAACCAGTTCCCAAGTGTTGTTCTTCTAGAGTGAGCTGAATTCTTATTTCATGGCTGTTTTCCATATTAGATCATGTTCTGCATATTCATATTTTTGTGGGTTTGATTCATCAGTTAGATAGAACTTCTCTATAAACAAAGGGTCTTTCATACATAGGGCACTCTCAAACTGAGATCTAGTCCTCCTAGGATCACTAGGATTTCCAGCTAGTTCCCCAACTGCATGAATGGTCTTTGCTGCCCATTTTGGTATTTTAGGACTATCAGGATCTGCAATTAAATAATAATTATCAGACATATCTGAATCAGCAAACTCATTTGTCTCTCCACTTACATTCAATGGTTCTGGTGGTGAAGAAGACTCTCCAACTTCAACTGCTGCTAAAGATTCTTCTTGGAACTGAACACTCCTTTAAATGAAGGCTTTGTTTGTGCTCAAATTGATCATCTTGTACCCTTTTGAATCTTCATAGTACCCAAAAAATAGACACTCTTGGCTTTGGGGCTGCAAATCCTTCCTCTTTTATGTTGGAATTCTAGCCCAAGCCTTTGAGCCAATAATCCTGAAATGGGTCACGTCTAGCTTGTGCCCACTCCAAGCTTTGAAAGGAGTCATACCATCAAGATGTTTATGAGGCACCCTATTATGGATATAGGATGCACAGTTTATAGCCTTGGCCCAAAAATTTGGTGGCAAATTCTTAGCCTCCATCATACAAGTTGCCATCTCCTTTAGTGATCTGTTCTTTCTCTTAGCAACATCATTTTGTTGTGGTGTGTAAGGGATTGAATGATGCATATGAATACCAATGCATCTTCACAATATTGAATGAACTCAGACTTGACATACTTACCACCATTTTCAGATCTGAGATCTTGAGTCTCCTCCCAGACTGGTTTTCAACCAAAGCCTTAAAGACTTTGAAGAGGCCAAAAACTTCAGACTTATGCTTCAAGAAGTAAACCCAACAATACCTAGAAAAGTCATCTATGAAGGTCAATGCATATTTGTCTTGACTAATTGAAATATGAGGAAATGGACCAGAAAAAACACTGTGGATCAACTCAAGAGGTGCATAGGTTCTCTCATTACTAGCTCTCTCAAATTTATGCTTTGGGTGTTTTCCTAGGATACAACCTTAACAGACTCCCTTGGAAAATTTAATCTTTGGTAAACCTATGACCATTTATTTTTCAGTTAGATCAGAAAGATACTTATAGTTAATATGGCCAAATATTTCATGCCAAAGCTTGCTTTCCTCATTAGCATGAATCAGAAGAGCAGAGGGGTTTGAGTAGGGCAGAAAATGTGAAAACATGTATACCTTCGAAGTGTGATCTACAACTCCTTTTACAATGAATTTACCATTCGATATATCTATGATATCAACATATTTATGAGAGAATATGACCTTCTTTGGAGACCCTATGTGGGTCATCTCATACACTGACAAGAGGTTAGAGGCAAGACCTGGAACATACAATACATTACTAAACTTACCATGGTCAAGATCAATCCTTCCTTTTCCCAAACTATCAGTGAGAGAGTCATATCCCAGCACTATTGTTGGACCTTTTGACATGTCAAGAGAGGAGAATTCCTCCTTGGTCGAAACCATATGTCTTGAAGCTCTAGAGTCTATGATGAATCTAGGTGAGCTTGATGTGCCAGCAACCAATGCATGTACTCTCTCTCTGTCCTCTGAATTTGATCCTGCTTCCCTCTTCTTTGAGCAATCAGGAAGGGAGATGTTATTCTTCTCCAGGGGTTGGGTCAACATGTCAATTTGCTTCTTCATGCAGGATATTTTAGGATGATATCCCTTACTACAGTATGTGTACTTGCTCATTTCTCCTTTGTTATTCTTCTTTTGGAAGTTCTTCTTGGAGCCTTAGGGATCCTCTTGAGACTTGTTCTTGTCTCTATTTTGCTCAGGTGGCTTCTTAGCTTTCTTCTTGCCTTTTGAATCCACCCTTGAACCTCCAGCAACCAAAGATTGGTATTTGGAAGGTTTGATGGTGCTTATCATCGCTAGTTTGTCTTGTTCTTGTGTGAGGAATTCCATGAACTCTGCAACCTTAGGCATCTTCTAGGCTCGAGCTATTAACTTGGTTGCATGGAAGGTCGAAAAAAACACTAAATAGTTAGGGCCAATCTTCAAGAGTATGGACAAAACTAGCTGATCTTCCTTCTTTTCATTTCCACACTGTTTTAGCTGCAAAACAAGCGCTTTAAACTTGGAAAAGTAGAGTTGCAGGGATTCGAAGCTACTAGGACTCAAAGAGATCAATTCATTCTCGATTTGATATCCTCTCATCTCATCTGTCTTACCAAAAATATATACAATCTTCACCCACACTTCATTAGGTGATTTCAATCCATCAAGATGGAATACGAGGTCTCTGGATATGCTCAGACATAGAAGACCATAGGCCTCATCCCTCCTATTGTGCCATTTAATTTTCTCTGCAGCTACACTGGGCTCTACCTTAGTTTCCATAGTCACCCTATAGATACCCTTCACTCTCAATAGTATCTCCATCTCTACTTTACATTCAAAGAAATAAAATGGAGTCAAGATGATCTTCTGAGATTGACCCATAGCTCTGAACTGTGCCCTTCAACCAACAGAATTTGCTCCCAGTCAAGATGTCAAACCTGCAATAGAAATATTGAAGGAGATAAATAAATCTACAAAGGCTTTGATACCATGTGGAAATTGAACCCAAGTGATAGAACAATTGCACTCACAAAATTGCTAATCAAACATGCAAATTTACACACAAAGGAGACTGAAATTGGAGCATAACACTAATCTATATTATTATGTGTACAATATATAACCTTATGAATTCATAGGATACTATAATATATAATTACATTCTATATTTGAATGCATAAGGATTCCATTCGAAATAGTCAAAAAGTAGGCTTACTAAATCTAGTCAAATCCCCCATAGGTGCATAAAGCAGTTTCCAAACCTACCTAGAGGCTCACGAATTGGAAAAGTCAAGTAGGAAAGATAATAAATGATGGAAATACAACTCATACATGCTTTTATTAGGATAAAATAATGGATAATGATGAGGCCAAAAAAATAAGTCAACTACACCTAGTCTTACTTTCCCTTTTGCCATAAATCTCAATAAAGCAGGCAACTTAGCAGAAAAAGCAGATATGCGCTAGGGAAGATATGGAATAAATAAAATATGATAAATATAGATTCTATGAGGTTTCCCAAGAACTCCATGACTCATTTTTATCAAGTTTGACTTCTAGGACATGTGGAAGACAACTTGCATAGAGTGGAATTTTGGAAACTAGGCAAACAAGAAAAAAATGGATTAATTAATGTCTAAGGTAGCTAACTATGGGTTGATTATTATAACAATGGTTACCATGTGTCTTTTATTTCTTAATATATTTACATGGTTTACCATTGGATGCTATGGGGAAAATTACTCTTACGTGAACACCACATTAAAATTGCATTCCATTTTTTCAACATTAATTCAGTCAACATTAAATCACTCATTTATAATTGCTTGTTGCATTCACATGCTTTCATTTGCACTTACATGCTTGTTTCCTTTTAATTGAATACTTCATTTTATCTTGTTGCACATTAGCTTAAAACATTACACCATGCACTTACAAGTGGATGCTATAACCTTTTCATAGGTTTTGAGTAAACTACTACTTTCTTTTTGGACAACTAAGGGATGGCCGACACAAATTTATGAAATTATAACTTTCCTTGAACAATAGAATAACACAATGATAACTTATGGATCCAATAATTTGATATAAATTAATCTCTTCGACTTGGATTACCCTTCCATACCCTCTATCTAGTTTATATTGTGACCCTAATTAGACATACAACTTAATCTATTGGCAGTACTAGTATGATTCCCTTGATTGTGCTCTACTATATTGGTACCACATAGGAACTTAGCCCATATTATATTAAGTCAATATATTGAAGCTTCTTTTCATATTTTTTACAAGATCCGGTTGCCTCCCCTTGACAAACCCCCCTTAACATATCTCAGTAAATTAATTCGATGTTGAAGTAAAAAAATGCAAGAGAGGGATATGTCAACCATGTTAAAATATTTTGTATGTCTTTAGAAGAAATGTGATATTACAGAAGTTAGATTAATTGGTTGTTACGAGTAGTATTTTTAATTCAATTTATTTTTAAGTGCAATTTATTTGAAGAGACTGTCTCAATTTTTATTTTAAAAATTGCCACATTAACCATTAATTTACATACTTTTATTGATTACATGTTTAGTGGAAGCGATAATGTGGAGTATTGGAGTTATTAAGAGATCAACATGCCAACTTCAGGACTTGATCCTGGGTTGGGAAGATAAAACTCCTTTCAATTTCCCATCGAGACGCAATTGAGAGACCCTCGTGAATATATTCTAGTAAACAATATTTTTAACATTGATTTTACTATTTAATAATATGCAGAGGATAAAATAAATAAGTTTCTATGGCATGATGTTAAGAACCTTATTTTCCAAAATTATTTTATTCATTTGGCAACTTGGAATCATTACAACTTGATTGAATGCAATAAAAAATGCATCATAGAGACATTCAACTTATGACTCAAAATATTCAAGCCATGACCTACTCTTAAACTTGGGATTGAAATATTTTGGATGTACTTGATTGCATGCAACCCTAAATTATCACATGGTAGCACTTTTTACATTATTTATTATGAGCTATTATATCTATTTTGGTAAATGTCGAATCAACACAAGAGTAAGTAAATACGTATGCTTGAATCATTTACGAGCAGCTTGGTGTGTCTAGACGCTATTCAACAATTTTTTGGATTTTTATTTTATTAGATTTTAATCCAAAGTTGTATTTTATCATGTGACTTACATATTGTAATATAGTTTTAGAGATCTACCATTCTTACATTTATCTATATCAAAATAATTTGAAATTTGTAGCTTTAACATCATTTCTAATGTTTTTCTAGGAACTTCTTGCACATATTTTAAATAAGTGCCAACAACTTACAAGGTAAAATCAAGTTTATTTAAATTTCTTACGGAATAATTGCATATATATGGATTGCAGGTTGTGATGGAATCCTACAAGGATTCCCACAAAGGCATCCCTATAGTATGCCATCACAACCTACAAGAGTATAAACCATGAGAGAGATAAAGAATGCAAGTAGATAGGATATTTGTCATAATAAGATAAGAGAAGATAATTGTATTTATGTCCATCAAATGACCACACAACAAAAGTATTGTTTTTTGGGTTTCAGGAAGCACATAAAAATATTGAAAAGCAACTGCATTATCAATGTCATTGTTCATTTATGGAGGTACGCAAGTTGACTTTCTACCTGGCAAGAATTTATTTTTCCTTCATTCATTTCTTTTACATGACACATACTAGTTGGATACTTGCATTTAATTCTCTCTCATGAACAATGTGTTTCCTATTTGCCTATTTTTTTATTCATTTGACATTGGAATGTGCATAATTCTGATATCATTATAATCTTGATATAGTTTCCTCGTTGTTGGAACATGGTTGGATGTTAGGATGCATAGATATGTATTGTATTTTTCCATTTGTTTGTAGTTGACTATATGTTACATATATATAAGAGTGAATTACATATTTGTTGGAACCTACAAAGATAAATATTTAGGTAACAAGATCATCATGTTGTCCGTCTTTTTATGAATATTTTATATTTTTGACAGTTTCTTGTTTCAAACTTGTTTTATGCCTATAATGGTCTCACATTTTGTTTAGCTCAATTCAATATTTAATGTGACAAATATATAATGAGCAAATCATAGATTTGTTGGAACCTACACAAATAAACATTCTTGTAACAAGCTCATCATGTTGTCATTATTTTGATGTATATTTCATCTTTTTTATAGTTTCATGTTTCAATTTTCAACATGTTTTATTCCTATAATGGCCTCACATATATTTAGATCAATTATATATTTAAAGTTCTATATTTTCATAATATATATTTTTTATTGCTTTTCTTACAGATTAGAGAAGATGCAAAAATTTAGTTGCATGGGGAAAATATTACAGAGGAATATGTTGCCAACATGGATGATGTAACTCATCTCTTTCTTCAAGTATGCATGATTTAATATCTTTGTCCTTTTTATAGGAATCTTGCTACTAAATAACATGTCCAGGTTGGTTGCACAATATATATATGTTAGGACACCTTTAACTTTTAAGCTTTAGTGTAAAATCTTCAAACCCATAATATGCTAAATTTGCTTTTAGGTTATTTTTGTTGATGAGTTTATTTCCTAGATTTTAATAAGGTTCTTGGTTCATGGTTTTAGCTTTTTGTTATAATCTGTGTCATAGATTACTTTAGCTTTCCTAGAGTTTTGTTCTTTATTTTCTTTAAATTTGTTTAGGTTTTATTTTTTTTTATCAAACCTATTGAGGATTTATAGATTTTATTGGTGCTTGTTTTAATGCAACATGGATTGAGAGGAAACAATTATTATAATTAGTGATAACATGTCTTTCTATTAAAAATGTTTTAAAACTTTAAGACATGAGTATTGATGGTATACATAAATTTGCACTCGAGTCCTTTGATCAATGATATGCCCTTTGTTCCTGTAGTGACTTGTCTCTTAATACACAAGATCTAATCTAAAAAAAAATATTCATGAGTATAATGAAGGTTTCAACTCCTCTAGAAGGTTATCTTATTTGTTTTCTTTGTACTTTGAGTTGGATTTACTATTGTTGCTATCTATTGTCTTTGTATGCTTTCAAATTTAACATAGGGACCTTTGGTGGTGTTAAAGTTGAAAGAGATGAAAATTATTCTTTAAACTTATCTTGTCTAGTTACAATGGTACTATTTTGTTTTTAGTACCGTTTATTAGATTTTGGCAGGTAGATCTTGAGCCAAAAACAATGTTCACATAGATTGCTCAAGAAAATGCAGAGAATAATTAATGAAGAACAATATTAGAAACCTTCCATTTTCTATTTCAATAATACACTGGTGTTACAATAAATAGAATTCCAATCATGTGGATAAGATTCGAATATACCAACTAAACATGGCTGACTGGTTAACTAAGAGTGTCTAAATCATTGCATGGGAGAAACTAGTCTAACTCCTGGTGTCTAAACCAGTCAATAATAAGTTAGAACTAGTTAAACCAGTTAAACTGATGAGGTAGGTGGAAAAAGGCACCACTTCCCCATGCAACCATGCAAAATGTTACGACTGTATTTGGTGTAATATGCCAGCCTGTATCTCGGTTAAGCCAACTTGTATCCAGGTCTAGGGAGGAAGATGTTCCATCTTCAAATAATTAAATGTATAAATGTATAATAATTAATGGATGATAAATTACAATGGATATGGTTTCCTTAAATATGGCTTGGACATCACATATTGAAGAGACACTTCTCTTCATAAACTATATTTTAATATTATTAACTACTATTAGGAATAGTTACCTATTTATTACTATTTTAGTGTTGTAACATTGCCATCCCCTTAGGGAAGCTTTGTCCTTGACGCTAAGATTATTTTTGTCGTATTTTTATTCTCGTTTTGTGTTGAAACAATGTCATTACTTCATTTATGTCTTTTTTAGAACTGGTCTTAGGTATGTGCTTGGTATTTGTGCAATAGTTTGTCATTTTCCTTTCATTTGTAATTTGAGTTTGTACTCCATTCTCTTTATTATTGTTGTCCCATTTTCCTTGTACATGAATACGAGGAATATTTTTGTGATTGACCATATCAAGCTTTGTTTTAGAAATCGCTTGTCCTATGATAATTAGGATGCCATCACATAATGTTTTTATTTTATTATCCTTATGAGTTATCTCGAGAAGTGGCGTTTCGTGAGGCTTCTAACACTTGAGGTCACCTGATAGTGTTACATTTAGGTTTCTCTAAGGTGGTAGAATATTTAAGGTAGAATATGAATCTACGACATATGATTCCTTTGACTTGGATTCATTTTCATACTATAGGATCCATATTTTGTCATTGTATGGATCATCCTTATTGTCAATGATCACTAGTGGAAAATGAGAGATTAGTGACCACGAGACCAAACATTTTGGTCACCACATTCTCCTGAAAGGGAAAAATGACCAAAATTGATAATTCTAAGTGAGTTGACTAAGAACGACCAAGATAAATGACCACTTTTGTTCATGGGATAGAAACCAACTAAAAAATGACCAAGATAAATGACCAAATTTGATCATGAGATATGTAGAATACAGATGACCATATAACAATTGGTCATTTATTTGGCCATTTTTAATTGTGTCATTCCGATAATGGAAAAAATTGAAATTTGACAATGAATTTGTACATTTTATGAAATTCTAACACTGCAGATGGATCATAAAAGGGGTATCTAAATCCATATACAGTGTTGAAATTTAGTAAAATGTAGACCGCCCCATGTGTCACAAATAAGCTAGAAACACCAAATCAGGTATAACCACAATGTTCCAGCACATGTCCTAGGACTTCTAGACTAGATTATCATCATTGAGTTGGATTCCTTCCCTTAGAGTGTGATTCCACATAAATATTATTAACTCATTTGAGTTTCTCCTAGTGTTCTACTAATTCAATATGGGTTTTGAAAACTATACTCCTATAAACAATGTTAATATAGGCATGACATAAATTCCTTGTAACATAAATGTATATGTTTTTAGTGCAAAATTTTTGGCTTTGTTGGAAAGGGGCTTAATTATGCATTCTGGTTTTCCTCTTGCTTTCTGGTTTTCCTTTTCCCGATTCAAAGCAAACATAGTAGATGAAGATAGGAACTATCTCTCCTAGTTCATGGTTTGGGAGCTTGAAAAGTACAAGGGATCCCTTTGCAAAATCCCATTTCCATATGTCATTTTGATCCTTGTGGAATCCAAGGACCCTTTTGCTGGTTCATTTTCATAAAATTCACTAAACCCTTGGCATTTCTTCAACTATATCCTTATTGCGACCGTTTGGAGTAGAGTCACAGCCAATGTGAATATCTTCATTCCTTATCATAAAGAAGGCTTCAAAAATAGTCTGACTAAAATCCTAATGTTATCTCTAAGGTTGTTTTTTGTATTTACCGTAGGATTTTTCTTTTTTTAGTGTTTCCATTTAGTCAATATCCTAGTTTTACCCTAGTCTTTACTATGGAACTTATGTTATTTTTACCCTGGTTTTTTATGTTTTTGTTATTTTTTTCATTTGTTAAATCAAAATAAGGCTCATATTATTAATCTTTCAAAGTATTTTAATTCGTATTAGAGAAAGTGACATGGTAAATCAAATGTTATATATGACTTTGATTATAAATTGGTAGCATATAGAAAAATGTGAAATATGATTTTGCTGCCAGTTTGATATTTGCAATGATGAAATGGAGACACTTGGCAGGGACGGTATAGAAGTGTCAAGATTGTTGTATGGATTCATAAATGATGACATCAAATATTATGTTGTATCATAATGATAGTTTATGCTACAGTACAGTTTCATCACACATAGGGTTTTGGGTTTTTTTTTACCGTCAATATTGTAAAATCCTGTTTTGGGATAAGGTTTTCTATTACACAGGTGCTGAGAGTATTCCAGACTCATGTAGCATGACCAAGAACAAGAAACCTAGTGGATTTTTATGTAGTCTAGAGCTCGATAACTTCTAGTGGATTCATGAATTTCCTAGGTCTGCAAAGATGATGTGTGATGCTGGATGGTTTCCATTTTGTGAAATATTACACGGTCACAATGTGCAAGTAACGCTGGTTTTTGTGAAGAACTACAAAGATTAAGTGGTGATATTTGAAGCCCTAATGATTAAGGTAGATGAAAGCAACATTTCATATGTGCTATAGTCTTTGACAATAATGGAAGTGCCCATAGAGAATGCTAACAAGGAAGAGATAAAATTTATCTACGCGTTTTCTATGGAATGTAAACACCTGGATTAATTCTATTATGAAAAACAAAAATAAATGAAAAGTTCCAATTGCTCACAATTTTGCGGCACCAAAATCTAGGTTGCTAGCCACGAATGTAGGGCTTGAGTCTTGGGATGCTGAAGTTAAATCTGGGCATGTTGTTTTCATGGACAATAGAAGCCAGCTAATGATGATGATAATGATGTGCATCATGATAAATCTGAGAGTAGCGATGATAATGCTGAAGAGGAAGAAGACAATGATTCAAGATTCCATAGGATAAGCTTTGGGAACCTGAAGAAAATAGAATAGGAGAAACATAATGAAACTATAATATTTGCAAGCCAGTAAGAATAAAAGCGCACAACCACCAAATTTCAATAACTTGATAGAGATGAGTATTGAAGTTTCTAGGTCAAATCCAACCAATTAATTTTACAAATGAGAGTGTCAGAGAAGCCATTTGCATCTGCTTCTAATATGTCCAAATCGCAAGAGACTATGTTGCTAAAGATATAGATGGTGGAAGAGTATTATAAAAAGAACATTACTTATAGATGTCAATTAGTTCCACTTTCTTATTCTCAGTTTAAAGGAAAAAGATCAGTCAATAGCAAATCCATTCAAAATTTCAAGGGATTCTTGTCACTATTTTCAAGCAGCATTTGAGTATTCAATGAACAAATCAACAGCCACATGATTGTTCTAGATTTGAAGATATTAAGTGAACAAGTGGAAATATCCATAGCATTTGAAGATTTTGAAGCAGAGGATTAGCATCAAATATCATTTCCAGCTTTTGAAGATTGAGCAGTTCCAGTTTTCTTGTAATTAGTTTGATATTTATTTTTGTTCCTATTTTTAGTCTATTGCTAAATTTAGGTTCCAAAATCTTCTAACATCTGGAATAGTCTAGAAGATGCAATGTCTTATATATTTGATTATTTTTAAATGTAAAGGAGGCTCTTCCTCTGAGAAGGAAGAACGTGTTGAAATCAAATATGGAGATTAGACTTGAATAATGGATTGCAGGCATGTATTTAGTTTGTGTCTTTAATACAGGATTACTGCTTTGAAATGATCATAATCAGTGAGCCAAGTTTTATTTAATAATTGATTGCATGTTGTTTGTAATCTTATTCTGTGTATAGTCTGATATATCTATACCAAAATTCTTATAATTCCCATGTTATCTTTAAATCTCTACTACAAAACTTTACTTGTTTTTTTTATGAATTCATGCTCGTGGTATTCTCTGTTATTGGATTTTACATTTACTTATATGTTTTTATGTTTAATGATTTATATTTATATTGATTTTCATGCTATTTGATTACCTACCTTCAATGTTATAAAATTTATTTTTAATCATCTTTTATTTATCATTAAGATTTCTCTAAGCTTGAACCTTGGTAGTCTAGGTCCACTAATACATAATATCATAATTGTGACGGTTTTTTTGTTGCTATTTCCACATTTTGTCATCTCAATTGCGATACTAACAGTCGCGACATTTCATGGCACTTATTTCATGGATCTAACAACGAAATTTATAAGCCTTTGATATAAAGACGAAAACTGGCCGCCACGTGTCTTCTGTACGGTTGCCTTGAAATTGATTTTTTAGAATTCATTTTCTACATTTCGTCGCTCTACTGACAAAGTTTTCATCCTTATAACAACAAAAGTATGTCAAAAAAGATCTAGAGAAAATCTATTTTCCACGCAAAACCATGGAATAGTTTCGATGAAGGTTTGTCTCTCTATCGACGAATTTTGGAATTTGAACAGAAATTTCTTCCATGCAAAACCATGGAAAACCAATCTCTATCGATGAAATTTGCAATGGTGTTTCGTTGCTATTTCCACGTTTGGTCGTATCAATTGCAACAATAATGGTCATGATGTTTCGTGGCACTTATTTCATCTCTATAATGTAGAACTTTATAAGCCGTCGATATAGAGACGAAAAATGGTTGCCACGTGTCTTCTATACGGTGGCCCCGAAATTGACGTTTTTTATTCATTTTCTACGTTTGGTCACTCTATCGACAAAAGTATCGTCCCTATAACGACGAAAATATGGCCAAAACCTACTGGGAAAAATTTTGGTTCCACACAAAATCGTGAAACAATTTCGATGAACATTTGTCTTTCTATCCACGAATTCTAGAATTTGAATAAAAAAATTCCACGCAAAAACATGGAAAACCAATCTCTATCGACAAAATCGGCAAGTTGAATGGTAATTTTTCCATGAAATTGCATCGCTATAGAGATAGTATTCATGGAAATCAACTCGAGGTTTCAACGGTTTTTTAATACCCACGAGGAAAGTTAGTCAATATTGCGACAAAACCTAGAGGTTTAAAAAAATTAAAAAATCATGGAAAGGCACATTCCTTTCCACGGTTTTGGATCTTCAATAAGTTCTTGTGATTGATGTGCATTCTCATGGACCTTTTAATTCTGATTTAGACTAGATTTAATCAGCGCTATAGAGCAGATTTGCAGAAGGTAATTCTGAGCCACAAACTGGGGAAAACCTATCATGTGATTTGATGTTTTAGGGATGAGTTTAATACATGTAAGTGACAGAAATTTTCATATATTATAAAATAGAAAATAAAAGATGAATTAAGATTTAAAATGGCATAAAAGTTGTGATTAATGCATAACAAATCCAATTTAGGCAGATGGGTTCAATTCAGGATCTCATGGAGGCTTTACTGATTAAAGATTAGATAGGGTTGAATGGTTCAAACCCAATCTGCTCCTTAATAAGTATATCCACTTCAGAAATCTTCAATAGGAAAATCCTAAGCTAGACATTAGATATTTGTCAAACAAGAGCCACAAGGTGGCAATGTCACCGTGATTCCTAAAAATTATTACTACAAGACAAATCCTATAGAATGGAAATATACCTCTATTTCAACCCCAACAAAGATTCCCATGCCAAACCAAGAAATCTATCATAATACACTTGTAATATAACTACAAATGGTAGCTTTAGAGATGGAGGATAAAGGATAATTTCTCTTACTAGGTTTTAAAACTCGAGACTCCTCTTCCCTATGAGAAGGTTGGAAGAAGCTTGGACCACAGGAAAAGCACCTCCATTTCCACCCAAAAAAGGCTTCTCATGCAATATTTTGGTTTGGTAGAAAATAAACAGGAACAAAAACTTCCAATCTTTTGGTAGAAAATGAAAAATAAAACACAATTTTGAATAGTAATTTAAAGAAATGAAGAAGAAATGGAGCCAAAAGATGAAAAAAAATAGTTATGATAGAGGGAAAGTGGACAATGCAGAGAGAGAACATAAGAGTGATAAAAGTAGGGAATGGTAGAGCAAGAACACAACATAGATAGTTAAGTCTAATATTCTTATGTTTCTATACAAACATTGGATAGGAAGCATGATGAAGAGGCTAGAAATGAAAATAGCAAAGTTATATTATACGACAGGTACAAGCAAGTCATATAAAATATTAATGCCTAGGTAGAATGTAGGAAATTCAAGAATCCTTACCTTATCAATCGCCTTTCGCCAGGTCCATTTTCCCATACCGCTTGCAAAGAGTTGTCCTAATATACAAAAAACCACTATGTTGGTTGGAAATTAAATTTATAAATTAAATAAATAATCCATTACTAGACCTATACACAAGTGGTCATTTTGCTAAGCATGGAAAATATCAAAATACTCTATGAAATAAAAAATGGGCATACAATTAAATTAGCTAATGTTGTTTGGAAAGTGTGTTCTTGGGGTAATTCCACCAAGAGATGTGGTTCTGGAGTCACATTCCACATGTCCTACGAAGGAAATCAAGAATCAATCTATCCAGCACATATTTTCCACCAAAATATCAACTCACATTTAAAAGTTATATTACAATACCATTGCCTCACTGATGTGGAAAATTGTGTTTGTATTTGACAAGGTTTCTCTAACCATTGTATTAAAATGAAAAAAAACACACAAATTTTAAATTTTAAGACATAAATATATTAAATACACATATAAATAGGTTTTTACTGGAAATGTGTGGACACTGTTAATACCACCATCTCGTCAAACAATATAAAACAAAAAACAAACGAAAGAGTCATGTTGTCTTACTATATGAATAAAATGTCACTAAATACTTTGGATAAATCTTTGTTATCTATGAAATGTTAACTTTCCAGTTAATAATAGCCCGCATGGGTGTGGCTCATTGGCGGTTCAGTTGTTATGAAGTCACTTGTTGTAAATTGGAGGTCACGAGATCAAATCCCACCCGAGTTTACCTGTGTCCCATGTCTTGCAAAAGGTGTGGGGCACCTAGGGGTACAGTTGTAGCGAGAATGGATCGCTAGACCCCATGTCACGTGAGTACGATCCCAGCTATAGTTGTCGATTCCCCTAATTACTAAAAAAAAAATTCCAGTAAATAATATTTAGATATGGAAATATTTGTTCTAACAGAATGCTCTTTGAGGAGCTCATGGAATTATTTTGTAGCACACATATTAATACATTTTTTTTACTTATAAAAAAAACTAAAGAAATAGTTTAGGGGAGGAAGTTCAGGGATGAACCTGTAGAGCTATGAGCATGGGCTTCTTGTGAGAATCATTGCATATGATGTTTCCATCATTATTCGTTTTCCCATTGCATATTCCACATAGACTTGGGGACCGCAGTGGATGTTTCTTGACCCTTTTTCTATTATTTGTTTCTCATCTTTTCTTCTAACAATCCTTACAAATTCTGTGACCGACATCATTTCAACGACATCCTCCAACTGCAAAGTTAAATTCAAACCATTAAGAAGCAAAAACCTGAACATGAATTTGTTCTCCTCAGGTTCAGGCTTGGGTTTATTCTTAGGAATCACTCCAAGGTAGCCCTCATTGCTGCTTCTTTTCTTCCTCGTATAATATTCTGCCATATTGGACACAAGAAATGGATAACCACGGAGGGAATATTGTGTTCCTCTATCGCAACGCTTTCCTAGACTTAGAATTTGCAAGAATTGATGCATGCAATGGGATTTCGTTAGTTTATACAAAGAATTATATGGCTGGGGTCGATGTCTCACTAATTACTCAAAGCAATTATGCATGTAGAATTTAAGACAAGATTTGGCGTTCAACAATTGCTACAAAGCTCCGCTAAGTAGCCTCAAAACCACTATGAGCAAACAAAAAGAATTTTCTATAGAACATTTAGGCTTCAAAGTCCAAAACTTTTCCATTATCAAAGAAAAAATAACAACCGTAGTCAAGGTTTAATTGAATTACAATACATCCATCTGAAACCTATGATGTCTGATATGTCGCCAATGCTGGAGGAGCCGATATCAAAACCTACGTCACTGAAATATAGCCCAATCAACAATCAAATAAATAATATTAGAATAATTCCATTTAATATAAAAATTTAGGGGAGGAAGGTTAGGGATGAACCTGCAGATCTACAAGCATGGGCTTGTTGTGAGAATCATTGCATATGATGTTTCCATCTTTATTCGTTCTCCCATTGCATATTCGACATAGACTTCGGGACCGCAGTGGATATTTCTTGACCCCTTTTCTATTATTTATTTCTCATCTTTTCTCCTAAAAATCCTTACAAACTCGGTGATCGACATCTTTTCAATGACATCCTTGAACTGTAGAGTTAAATTCAAACCATTAAGAAGAAAAACCTTGAACATGAATTTGTTCTCCTCAGGTTCAGGCTTGGGTTTCTTCTTAGGAAGCACTCCAAGGTATCCCTCATTGTTGATTCCTTTCCTCCTAGTAGAATATTCTACCATCTTGGACACAAGAAATGACAAACCATAGAGGGAATATTGTGTTCTTCTGTCACAATGCTTTCCAACACTTAGAATTTGCAAGAATTGATGCATGCAATGGGATTTCATTAGTTTATATAGATAATGCTGTGGATGGGTTCGATTTCTCACTAATTAATCAAAGAAATTATGCATGTACAACTCAATACAAGATCTAGCATTCCACAATTGCTACAAAGCTTCGCTTAGTAGCCTCAAAACCACTCTGAGCAAATAAAAATAGTTTTCTATAGAACATTCGGGCTTCAAACTCCAAAAATTTACCATTATGAAAGAAAAACTAACAACCATACTCAGGTTTTAATTGAATTGCAATACATCTAGCTGACACCTATGACATCTGATACGTTGCCAATGCTGGAGGATCCAATATCAAAACCTACGTCGCTGAAATATAGCCCAATCAACAATCAAATAAATAATATTAAAATAGTTCTATTTAATATAAATTTTAAAAACTTTACAACCACAAAAAATTAAACAATGTACGATTGGTTGGAATAATAGACATAACCCATCCATATATATCAACGCTTGCAGTGACATAACAAGGGTTAAGAGCAACACAACCAAATTTGAGAAACATGCACACTATTAAACTTTTCAATGACAAGAATCCAATATAATAGAGAAAGGTATTACCCAATTATAATTTATTATCAAGAGAGAATTGAAGATGATATCCATTGACCAAGAATCAAGCATCAAATACATCCAATCAACCATCCATAAGCACCAAATAATAGTACTTAACAATAGTATAAGAATTCTCTTCACAACTTCTGCTTGTTTTTTACCACAATTAGATATTTCGGTTGGTTGTTATGAAGGCATTTATATTAGTAAGACACTGCATTCGAGATGTATGAATTTGTAGGCATATCTATGTATGCTAACCTCTTATGGTTTAGTTGATAGAAGAGGAGGAGGTGGAGCTTATGGAAAATGAAAAAAAAAGGATGGTGGAAACACAGTTGATCCTTTTGCATATGTAGCTATCAATAATGTTGTAAATGGTCATGTTGCCCCTACTGGATCTACATCTCTTGCAGTTGATCACTCACAAGCAGATTTCACTAAGGTTGCTTTCTCTCTCAACATTTTTTTTGTTTGACTATAATATTCCATTGTCTGTCCTTTGTTGGTAATCTCTATCTTCTTCATATTACTACACATTTCCCTTTACAATGAGTATTTCCTTGCTTCCATTTTGACATTTAATATTAGCTTTGAAAAAGGGTTTATTGAATTCTAGTCAAATAATGGCTAGGGAGGTTCACAGCAGTGCCACAAAATTAATTGTAATGAAGTTAAATCAATTCAATTTACAGTTGTGGACTGTTGTATTCAAGCAGGAAGAATTATTATACACACACTAACCATTAGAGAAGGAGCACATATTGGGTCAATCACTTAACCATTGTACTCATTCAATAGATGGTATTCTTATACATGAAGAGAGAGGTTAGAGCAGTTGCACCTACTCCAACTATTCATTTTTTAAAGTTATCTAATTATATCTTTTAATACATTATAATATATGATGACTTTAGGAAAGGCCTATTAGCCCCTTCAACATCTCCCCCATGAAAAAAACGTTTCTTTGTCCTGAAGAGAACAAACAATTATACATCAACACCCTGGGTCTCTGCTACTGCTGAACTAGTCCTCACTATGCATCAACCACACATACCGGTATGCATAGGTAACTCAGCCGCAACACCCACCAACTTTATAGTAAAACACACGTATACAAGGCTCTGCTATGACTGGTTACTCTTTATCCTCCATCTTCAATATGGAAATAGTCCGTAGAAGTCTCACCCTCTCACAACGATGATCGACTATGCTATTTTGTACCGAGGTCTTTTGATTTGAACCCTCACCCTGGCTCAGTTGACCGACATCTCCATCAGTTCAGGCATGTGGGGCCTTTTGGCTCTTTGACTTTCTATGCCATTTCTTTGTCTTCTGGCTTTCCGAGGTCACAACTTAGGAACATCTTTGCATTATACACTAGGGGATTCAACTGTTCTGATGTCATCATCTAGAATTAATTTCTTCTTCTGTGTGTTGTAAGGTGACTTTTGCTTAAATGTGATCATTGTCGAATTCATATGTCATGAGGCTTCCTGCAAGTTTGTAAATTTTTCAATTCTTGTAGTCGAAACTGACTCATACTGGTCATGGCTGACTGACTTGAATCGACTCGACATACTTAACATGATTTACTAAGTCAGATAGAAATTGACTTGATTTACAATTGTAGAGGGGATCGCCTACTTCGAAAGACTCACGTTTAACCCCCTCTAACACAATGACTTACATAATTAATTAAATTAGAGTTACTTAATGACCCAATCGACCATTATAGAATCAACAACATATTCCTATTGACCAAAAGCAATGTTATCAAAAGTATGCACTTTGCTCGACTTACAATTCACTCTTTGGCCTACCTTGAAAGACAATCAACTAACCATACTTTTACAATAACATTTGGCTTACTGTGTTAATAAAATCATTATAAAGAGTATGTCGGTTGATTCATATAGACCAACCAAAATTATAGAAACCGACGAAAAGATAAAGAACTTATGTATCAACTATATGAACGGAAATAACTTGTAATCGACTACTCCACCACATAATATCATTCTTTCACAATGAATGGAACAATTCCACGGTCATTAATTTTAACGTGTGCGTCTATTAACAATCATTGTTTCATTGCATCTCTCTCAATATATCTTTGCACACATGAGCCATCATCGACAGGTCAAATAGGTGTATAGTTTGCATTTGCCACTGCATCCCTACCTGTCATTAGGCCACCCTTGCTATTTATAATAAAAACAAGCACGCAAATCCCCTTCATATTTGCTATTTACTCACAGTACCTCCTCCTTGTTCTCTTTGGCTTTCAACAACTGGAGCAGAGCCATGGACATCAACAAACAGGCTGCAAGTCGGAAAGACTATCTAGAAAGAATCTCTCTCAAGATGTTATCATTAGAATCAAAATATATTAATGCACTTGGCAAATGAACTTTCTCCATAATGGCATATCAACGGGATAATGTACTACTGTGATTAGTTCTGGTTCCTCGACATGAGAGATGATAGAGATGCCAACTTCGAACATGCACTGCAGGCTATCTGATCCTTTACCATAACAGCATATCTGATTAGAAATAATACTTTCCATTTTCTACCTCAATAGATATTTGTGATTAGAGGCTTGATTAGTGAAAGAAGAATCCCATTATTGAAGGCTCGGCCACCCTCTGGGTCGACTGGCTTCCATGGCTAGCAGTAGCAGTCGATATGAAATTTTTCAACATTCTTTTCCTCCTCAGTAACATCAATTATTCATACATGGGAATGTAAGCACTATATCAATTGGATTCAGAGATATAGTGGTCTGTAGATGACACCATTGAGGTTGGTTGTATCAGTCCGTTGGAGGTCGACATCAGTCGGTTGCTTGACACTGACTAGTCAAGCATGGAATGGTCAGCTTCCTTTCATGAGCAATCAAAATACTCACAGACTTTCATCAGACACTATCAACTTCCTTCATCAGCAATCAAAATACTCACTAATGCCTACACTATCGTCATCCTCTTCCCCCTCCATGTAGAATTCGAGCATCCACCAATGGTAGACATGATGGTCCTTTCATTTGATTAACATGGTAATGTCTAACTACTAACAGAGTTTAAAAATAGACATATCCAAAAATTCTTTTACAGCATGTCATGAAAACACCAGGGGAAAATAAATATTCATATTTTTACCATTATAAATGCACAGTCAACCTTAAAAACTCCCAATTTCCACCATTTGTCACGTGTCATGGGTTTTTACAAACTCCCAATTTCCTCCATCTCTCATGCGTTGTGGGTTTTTGGGACCTGCGATTTTATAAATTTATTTTTCTTCTATGCACAGCCATAAAGTCATCCCAAAAGAGCATGTATATTGGAGCATACTATTTCTAAACATTGCTTTCTCCTTGTAGGTTTTCTTCACATCTTCATTATCTCCTTTAGGTTCAAGCCACTCCTCTTTTGCTGCTGCTGTCACCCAGCCAAAAGAAGATGGCAACGACGCCATTGTTGTATTCAAGCAGGAAGAAGTATTATGCACACATTCACCATTAGAGAAAGAGCACATATTGGGTCAAGCACTTAACCGTTGTATTCATTCAATTGATGGTATTATTATACATGAAGAGAGAGGTTGTAGCGGTTGCACATGCTCCAACCATTCATTTTTTAAGGTTATTTAATTATATCTTTTAATTGTTGGAGACATTTACCATCATACACACTCTTTTTGGTCAAATTGGCATAGTTAAACCACTATCCTAAGTATAATTGACATTAATTGACATCAGTGGAGCATTAATTTCCATCATCCAGTCACACTCACACCTTCCTACAGTCAAGGAGGCCAACTTAGCCTTCTCCTACAGTCATGGAGGCTAACTGGAGCACTCCGAGAGTGATCTGAGTGATATTAATGCACCTAATTGCTAACTGGTGGTTACAAGCAGTTCAACCAGTCAGTTAAGGCACTTCCTCTCATTAAATATATTATTTAATGATTATTTAATGATTATTTATTATTATTTAATGATCTAGAGTCAACAGGGTGCCTCCACCAACTTTTGATGGTCAGTTCAGCTTCAGTTAACCTCATCAAGGTTCATTGAAGTCATGGAGCACTAGCACTTGATGGTTGGCTTGCTATGACATGTGTTTGATCTCCTTTAGTTGATATTCAGTCATTTATTGCACTCCAACTTTAGTTAGGGTTTGGTGAGTCAATTAGGGTTTTGGTCAAGTGGTTAACTGATTGTGATTGAATGGCTAAGAGTCAGTTAATCCAGAATCACTCATTGCATTTGAATTGTCTCCTTAGGTATTCGAATTCCTCATGGATTCAAGCTATTGCTTGACATTGGTATTGTAACTATTCATTGTTTATTAAATATACAGAGAGGAAACCAATTCCGGTTACGATTAACACCGTTTCATGAGTATTTGTTGATTATTCTTTGATGAGATTGATTCTTAGTTCCTAGATCAATGTGCAAGATTAATATGGTATCAGAGCATATGGCGGGATGAAGATCTATGTCTTTAAAACAAGATTTTTGACAGATTTTTCCATGAAAAGTGAGCAATAGCTCAAAATTCCAACACTGCACCAGAAGCGAAGGCTTACCACTCAATATCCCAAGTAAAGAACTTGTTGATCAAGCTTGCTTGATTAACTATGCTGGGTGTGATGAAATCCTAGAATGTGCAGGTTGTCTGACCTTATTTTTCCCTTTCTGTTTTGACTTTCAGGTTTCTATAGGTGAAGCATTTGCTACAGCATATCCAGATGGCCTCCTCAGTACCTCTCTTGACTCCATACAATTTCCACACATGGAAAAATAAAATGGAGATTTAGTTGCACTCCAAAGGACTCCATAGAGTCGCCATGGACACTGAAGTTGAGCCTGGATCTGCCATAGAAAAATCAAGATTCTTGAATAAGAAGGATGAAGCCTTCGGTTTCTTGTGCCTCTCTATTTCTGAAGACCTTCTCTTTCATCTTACGGATCTGAAGACACCGAAAGAAATATGGGACAAATTGGAATCTCTATATGGAAAGCATGATGACTTGAGAGTTTACCAACTCAGAAATGAACTCTTGTCTCTCCAACCTTCCAATTTTGAGACTTTGAATGATTTCTCTACAAAGTTCAAGCATACTATTTTACTCTTGAAGCAATGAAAAGTGGAGAAGGAGGATGATCAGCTCATCCTTGCCATCCTCTCCAAACTCGAGGCTTATTATTCAGCTTGTGTTTCTACATTCCGTGTAGGGAAGCTCACAACCCCCGGATGGAAGATGCCTGCACTCAATGCCTTCATTGAGTCCCTAACAAATGAACATGACAAGCTTGTCCAGATGGGGATTATCCGATCTTCCCGTGATCAATCCCACCATGTCTCGGGGCCCAAAGATCTGAAGGGTAAAGGAAAGTAGCAAAAAAATCAGAAAACTAAATTTGATGCTCCCAAGCCTAGAGTTGAAACTCAGCAGCATGATGAATCGTCCAGCTCAAGGAAGAACAAAGGAAAAGGGCACAATGGGAAAGAAAAAGTTAGGTGTTTTTACTGTGGGAAGGGTTTTCACCCTAAACATGCCCGCATGAAGGAAAATCTTGATGAAGCAACCTCTATCCTTGAAAGGAATCACATCAATATTCTGGAGAGATTTTGGAGGAGAGATCACCTGGATCAGGAACCACAGCATGAGAAAGGTCATGCCCTCATGGCAATCACTTCGAAGTCCAAAGCACTGCTGATTGATAGTGGAGCTTTGAATCACATGATGGCTAACAAAGACTCCTTTTAATCCTTGGATACCAGCAAATCCATCCCCATCCACATGGGAGATGACTCCACCATCATTTCCGAAGGACAAGGTACTGTAGATCTAGAAAATGGTTTTTTTTTTAATGTTTTGTATGTACCGTCTCTAGCAGCAAATCTCCTTAGTGTCTATTAGATGACACATACAGGAATTCCTAAGAGAGTCTCTTTCAGCCCAAATGATGTTGAGATAACAAAAATTTCATCCGAGAAACTCATTGCGAAAGGCCTTCCAAATCATCATGCAAAAGCCTATGAGTTCTCTCACTTTGTTGTGGATGCAAAGCCCACCTCTCTACTAACTCATGGAAATGAGGTTAGTAGGCTATGGCATGAGAGGTTTGGCCATATTAATTTCAAATATTTGCATCAATTATAGAAAATATCCATGGTTGAAGGCCTCCCAGTCATCAAGGAAACCATGGGAGTCTGCAAGGGCTGTGTGATTGAAAAACACCCTGAGCACAAGTTTGATCGGGGGAAGGCAAATCGAGCTACAAGCATATTGGGGCTAATACATTCTGATATCAGTGGTATGATGCCTATCACATCCATGAATAGATCAATTAATTATTTTCTATACATATGCTCCCAAATTTGTATTCAGGTCCAGCATTCAATTCCCTACACTCCTCAGCAGAACGGAGTAGCGGAAAGGAAGAACCGGTCTCTCAAGGAGATGACCACCTGTATGTTGGAGTCAAAGAATCTTGCAGCACATTTGTTGGATGAAGACATGCATGCTGTAGTATACATTCAGAACAGGGTTCCACATTCATTTGTGAAAGGAAAGACTCCTTTTGAAGCATACTTCAGACATAAGCCAGATGTGTCGAACCTACAGGTGTTTGGGTCCACTACATGGGCTCGGATTCCGCTTGATAAAAGAAGGGCTTTGCAACCACAGAGCATAGAATGTCTATTTATTTGGTATCTTGATGAATCTAAAGGATTCAAGCTTCTGGATATCAATACCAAACAGATCATCGAGAGAGAAGTGTCAAGTTTGATGAGCCTCTTCAGGAGGTGGAACTAGTGAAGGAGAAAACTGTTGAATTTCCTTCATATTCCACTGAATATTTGGATGATGAAATTGGGGGTGATGACCCTGATTTGGATCCTTTTATTTTTGATATGAGTGTGCAGAAATAATAAAATTCTGAATCAGAACCTGAAGTGCAAAATCATCTTCCTACATGGGCCCAACAGACACTCTCCTCCGCAGGAGACAACATTGGAAATCTGGATGATCTAAGGAGAACCCGATCTGATTTCCAAAGAGCAGGTATTGTGCTCTCTTGTTCTGATACTTTTATGTCTGAAACTTGCTATTTGATGATTATTTCATATCCAAAATCCTACTACCATTCTTGGAATGATCCAATATGGCAGGTTGGCATGGATGAAGAGATGAATTCTCTTCAAAAAAACACTACTTGGGAGCTAGTTTCTCTTCTTCCGGGAAGGAAATTGGTTCAATGCAAGTGGGTGTTTCAAAAAAATGTTTCTGCTGATGGAAGCAACTGAAAATTTAAGGCATGGCTGGTAGAAAAAGTTTTCTCTCAGGTCCAAGGAGTGGACTACCATGAGACCTTTGCACCGGTTGCAAAAATGGACTCCATCCGCCTTGTTTTGGCTATTTCAGCATCCAAGCATTGGGAGGTGCATCACATGGATGTTAAGTCAGCCTTTTTGCATGGAGATATTAATGAGGAGATATACATGAAGTATCCTGAGGGCTACATCACTAGTCCATATTTGGTTTGCAAGCTAAAGAAGTCACTATACGGGTTAAAACAAGCCCCAAGAGAGTGGTATTCCAAGATGGATGCCTTCCTTCTCTCGCAAAACTTTCAGAGATGTAGATAAGATCCAAATGTGTATTTACAGTAGAATGATGGTCATATAATTATAATTTTTTTATATGTTGATGACTTACTGATCACAGGTAGCACAGTTGCCTCCATTTCAGTCATCAAAACTGCTCTTCACAATGCCTTTGAAATGAGTGATTTGGGGCTTCTAAAACAATTTTTGGGGCTCGAAATCGAGCAAAATTCTGATGGTATTATGGTCACTTAGTACAAATAAATTTCATACCTATTATTAAATTTTAGCATGGCTGAATTTAGGCCTGTACCATTGCCTTTCCTTTCAGGGATCATCCTTGAAGAAGGAAAACACACACCTCCCATGGACTGCACTATCTATCGACAGCTGATTGGTAGCTTGTTGTACTTGACACATTATAGGCTTGATATTTGTTATTCCATGAATGCTGTATCAAGATACATGCAGCAGCCTCATGATATTCATTGGAAGGAAGCCAAGAGGATCCTCCAGTACATTCAGGGAACTAGGACCTACGACATTCACTATGCTGCAGACTCCGAGCTAGAGCTGGTTGGATACACAGATTCCGATTGGGTGGGTGATTCTATTCATAGGAAGTATACTTCTAGATATGTATTAATGTTTTGTGGTGGCCCCATTTTCTGGTCAATCAAAAAGCAGGCTGCCATAGCACTATCTTCAACAGAGGCCGAGTATCGAGGAGCGCTGAATGCTTGCATCCAAGCAGTTTTGTTGCAAGGCATTCTTTCAGAGTTTGATATTGGTAGTACTTTGTCCACTGTCCTCTTTTGTGACAAACAGAGTGCTTTTAAGATATCCATGGATCTAGTTACCAGGAAGAGGACCAAGCATGTAGAGATTCACATGCACTACATCAGGGAGCTAGTGCATGACAGGACCATCATTCTGCAATACTGCCCGACTGATGAGCAGATTGCAGACATCTTCACCAAGAGATTTTCAGAAAAGAAGTTCACTTACCTCTATTCACTGTTGGGGGTGAGTTCATCAGGGTGATCCAGACTACTTTCAGTGTTTAGCTTGAGGGGGGGTTTTTCCCACTGGGTTTTCCCTCTTTTCCTCACTTAGTTTGTTTTGAGCATTGTTTCAGTTTTAGCATTATATAGGGTGACCTATGGCCTTAGTTTTCAGGGCCCTAGCATTTTTATGCATCTATGTTTTCTAACTCTTTTCCTGAGTATAGCTTAAGGGGGGGTGTTGGAGACATTTACCATCATACACACTCTTTTTGGTCAAATTTGCCTAGTTAAACCACTATCCTAAGTATAATTGACATTAATTGACATTAGTGGAGCATTAATTTCCATCATCCAGTCACACCCAGGCCTTCCTACAGTCAAGGAGGACAACTTAGCCTTCTCCTACATTCATGGAGGCCAACTGGAGCACTCCGGGGGTGATCTGAGTGATATTAATGCACCTAATTGCTAAATGGTGGTTACAATCAGTTCAACCAGTTAGTTAAGGTGCCTCCTCTCATTAAATATATTATTTAATGATTATTTATTATTATTTAATGATCTGGAGTCAACAGGTCACCTCCACCAACTTCTGATGGTTAGTTCAGCTTCAGTTAACTTCGTTGGGGTTCATTGAAGTCATGGAGCACTAGCACTTGATGGTCAGCTTGCTATGACATGTTTTTGATCTCCTTCAGTCGATATTCAGTCATTTATTGCACTCCGACTTCAGTTAGGGTTTGGTGAGTCAATTAGGGTTTTGGTCAACTGGTTAACTGAGTGTGATTGAATGGCTAAGAGTCAGTTAAGCCAGACCCACTCATTGAATTAGAATTGTCTCCTTAGGTATTTAAATTCCTCATGGATTCAAGCTATTGCTTGGCATTGGTATTGTAACTATTCATTTTTTATTAAATATACAGAGAGGAAACCAATTCCGGTTCCGATTAACACCATTTCATGAGTATTTGTTGATTATTATTTGATGAGATTGGTTCTTAGTTCCTAGATAAATGTGTAAGATTAATATTAATACATTATAATATATGATGGAATTAGGAAAGGCCTATTAGCCCCTTCAACATGGACCTAAGTTACATGATACGGGGAAACATGTATGTATTTCCAAAAATGAAACACACTGGAAACGTGACCACTCATTTATAAATAACACATTATATTGGAAATTTGAAAGAAAGGATTATGAATGAATGACCAAGAACATTTAAATGACAAGCAAAGTTCCACCATCGCTTATATTGGGATCCTCACCATTAGTATCACCCTCTTCCTTTGGCTCTGCCTCAATCATCCAAGGACATCAATTAACACCATTTAGTTTTGATGAAACTGCCTAATACAAGCCTTAAAATATCATAGAAAAATCTCATGCAAAAGAGAGGATTTTGACTTGAGTGAAGGATACATTTTTGCTAAGGCCATGATAGAGGAATTCAACAATCAATGGCACCAACATCAAGTTACATAAAGGGCTTAGTGCTCTTGATTAAACACCAATCCCATTCCTTGATACATGATAGAATCCAATCAAATGACTGTAGTCTTGCCAACCCTGAAATCCTTTAAACTGTTAAGTCTGTTGAATTTTGAATGGAGTATGAAATTCTACTTTCTCTATATGAAGTCTAATGAGGTTGGAAAATTTCTCAAGCATACTAGAACAGTTAGTGGTAATGTTAAAAATTAAAGTAAAATGATAGAAAAGGAAAGATAGAGGAAATGTCAACTTTTACTAGCATTTTTGGTCAAGTCTAGTAAAAAGCTGAGTCAAACCAAGTCAAAATAGGTGGATGTAGAGAAGAAAACATGTTGTATGGACATTGGTATGGCATGGAAATTCTTTTCCAACTGTAGAAACATGTTTCCATTGGACTTGTCTTTATGGCTGGTAGTGGTAACTAGTAACACATTTCTAGTCTCTACCACACATTTCTGTACCAAAATGTTCATGGCACGGCACCTATTCCAATCTTTCCGACAACTTAGCCATGGAATCTAGTGCCATGGAAAATGAATTTGGTTGCAGGGAACCTTTTTTCTATTTAATTACAAGGACAAACAACTATATCTTCTACACAATTGTATTAGTGACCAGTGCTTTTCAATCAATCACTTCTACGAATGAAGAAGACATACTAGGTTGATTTAGTGCTTATAGATGCAAATGTAAATGATATCAAGTCAATGTATTCAATTCAAGATATATGGAATTAGTAGCAAGTTCATCCAGTAGTACTTTAGCATATAAGAGATCATTATCCATGTAACCATATACAATTCAACTGCAGTATTTAACAAACCAATAACCTTCCATTCAAGTATGAGGACTCATGTAAATATAGCAACAATAATACAGTATGAAAGTTCTAATTATGAAAATTTAGCAGCAGTGAAGGTTACCAATGTAAGGTGTATAAGATTTTTATTTTTGCATTCAATGTAAACCACACCACTCCAAACCTTAAACACCATTCTTAGCAATATAGGACAGCCACCAAAAGTATGTTCCAAACATGTAGCTATGCAAATAATTTAAATTTTCAGACTTTATTTACCTCTCTTAAACAATATGACCACCCAACTAATAGTTAACATTTGATTCAGTTTGGTGTTTAATGTGGTTGCAGGTAGGGAGGGTGTCAAAGTTTGACAGTTTGCAATTTGTTGCATATTGTAGGCAGCAAGTGGAAGTGTGTTGATATAGGCTATTACAGCCTTGTTTTTGAAATGGTTGCTGAAATGGTAACAACCAACATAGATTCCTCTCAAATAGAATACTTGATGGCCCTTTAAATAAAAAACATGGCATGGATTTATCTTGGCACCTAAGAGAATTGGGTTTCCGAGTCCACAGAGCACCGGTTATTATATTATAATTAACACAATAGCCACTTACATATCCTATTAAAAACATTTAGAGTCTAGCTTTGAGCTATCAATTCATGGAAATTTTGACATGATTCCCAAAAGGAATGAA
The DNA here is from genome assembly GCA_001517045.1 of Pseudotsuga menziesii. Lineage (NCBI taxonomy): Eukaryota > Viridiplantae > Streptophyta > Pinopsida > Pinales > Pinaceae > Pseudotsuga > Pseudotsuga menziesii. The sequence goes on from LPNX011187767.1 coordinate 176,123, forward strand.
CAAAACTAGAAACAAACCCACATTTTGCAGACATTCCAACTAGATAAATACCCACAAAATCATATGAATCAAATCCATATTTTATGGTGAGGATATGAACTTTCTTACCCTCATCATAAGCCATGATGTTTGCACAAATCAAAAGCATCGTCGAGAAAGTAAAATCATTCGGCCTCATCCCCATCATCAACACTTGCCAACGCATCCTGACAACCTCTTTATCTTTCCCATTCAGAGCATACCATGCAATCATATAGCTCCAAAAGACCACCACATTCCATTTAGGAATATTGTCAAAATATTTCACAACTAGTAAACACAGGCATGGCAGCATTAAAATATCTCATTCCCTTCCTCCTTTTCCTCGATAACTGTTAGTTTTATTTCTCACATTGAATTTCCCAAGTTCACTTGGACAACTCGTGCTTCATGATTGCAAGGAGATTTGAGCCATTTCATCTACACCACATCCACAACAATGAAAAGAACCATGAATAAAATAAAAACACAATAGGTAATCAAGAAAAACATAGAAGGAGACAAACCTGAAGGTCTAAACATTGTTGCCATTCTGGAGGTGGTGCAAGTGGTTCTATAAGCATCGGCTCACATGCGAAGGGAGTGGATGATGAAATATTAAGAAAATTCCTTTTCCCACCCTTCCTATAAAAAAAAACATCATAGCCTATTCCAGATCCTTCAGGGAAAGTTCGAAATCGAAAACCCCCAAATGGGAGCTGGAGCAGATCTTGGGAGGGTCTCCATTTTTGGATGCTAATGAGATAGTGCGTGGGTGTTTTTGAATTCTACGTTTTTTGTTTGATTATTTGCATATTTTATAATTTCTGTTTTGCTTTGTTTTGTTATTTTGCATATTTTATATTTTTTGTTTTGTTTTGTTTTCCTATTTTGCATATTTATGTTTTGTTTAGTTTATTTTGGGTTTTTTTTTATTTGCATATTTTATATTTTGTTGCATTTTAAATTAATTATAGTTAAACAACTCTATGTTTTTAATTTAGTGTAGTTTAATTTAATTTAATTTAATTTAACCACGATTTTGTCATAATTTGTATTGATTGGATTGCTTATAGTGATATCCTATACATAAGTCCCTTCAAGGACAAACACGATGATGATCATGATGATGACAAAGATGAAGAAGATGATGGTGATGACAAAAACAACTATGATGATGATCATCATCATTATCCTTATCATCATCCTTGTCATCGTCATCACCATCGTCTTCGCCGTCTTCATCAATATCATCATCATCATCGTCATCGTCATCATCATCATCATGATATTCTTCATCATCATCATGATCTTCTTCATCATCATCATCATCTTCGTTATCATCATCATCGACATAATCAATATCTTCATCATCACTTAACATCTTCATTATCACCATCAACATCATCATCGTCGTCATCTTCATCATCGCAATTTTAGGGGGAGCTTAGTGAATGAAGACATCTACATGATAGGGGGAAGAGCCAGTTGAGTGAAAAATTAAGGATTTATCCTAACACCCATTCCAAGGACTAATTTGACAATTCAATATGATCTAAGGAAGTAGTAAAAAAAATACAACTTTTTGGGCCCTGTGAAGCCTCATATTCTTGGATTTGTGCACATGAAGAATCAAGAAGTATGGACCTAGTCCGGTGTCTTAAAAGAGGAAGATCCAAATTGAGTAGTTTTGTAGTTCCATAAAGTGAATTGTTTATAGGAGTGAATAATAACTCATAACCATTCTATTATAATGTTGGTGAAGCTCAAAAAAATTTAGTGAAGACCAAGGTAAAGATCCTGTCATCACATCTTCACCATCATCATCATCTTCATCAGCATATTCATCATCATAACCATCACCATCATCATCATCTTCATCATCATAACCATCACCATCATCATCATCTTCATCATCATCATCATCATCATCATCATCATCATCATCATCATCGTTGTTGTAGTTGTCATCACCACCAACATCATTGATCATCATCATCATCTTCATCATCATCATCTTCATCATCATCATCATCATCATCATCATCATCATCATCATCATTATCTCCCTCTTCCTAATCAACATCTACGGTTGATCCGCAGAAAGTGGTAGGGGATGTGAAGATCTACGGTCAGAACAAGATGTTGGGTAGATCAATGGGTGAGAAGCATTCCACGATCAGAAGATGCTCACTCATTTAGACGAAAAAGGGTTAGCAGCATGTTAAATTTATCAAGGTTGAGTGGTCCCGATGAAGGTAGTTTAGAGATCGACGGTTGATATTGATCTCCCCAAATAAAGCTGTGTAGGTTGACAGTGTTGATCTCCCCTATTATGTCTCCCCTCCTCACTTGCCTCACCATTTTACTTGAGTCCTCTTCTTCTTCCTCCTCTTCCTTCCTTGGGCTCTCTGATCTGCGCCCTGAGCGCCCTCAAAACAAAGAATGATCTCTGAAAGTATCTGGACACATAAGAGACTATCCATAATCCACCTAAAATTGGGGCTTTTGTTTGATCACTTTGAATTGAGAATCTAGGGAGGACATGATTCAATTCTAAAAATAGTTGTTGAATTTAGGCTTGATAAAAAAAGTTGTTTCCTGAAAGCATTAGGTTTACATTCTGGGGTTTTTATTTTAGGTAGGTGCAACCACACTTGACCAAAAGAGATACCATCGAGCGGAATCAATCCTCCATTCAAAGGTCCTTCGAAATTCCAATGGATTATTTTATCAATGACCTAATGACCAAATTTTTGACCGACCCGACAGAGTTGTCCCTTATCTAAGTTCAATAAACTATATTCTCCATGGACCGGGAGAGTAGAGACCACTTTATATCTGTATGGAATTTCATTATCTAGAATAATAATAATGATGTATCTGTGTGTATCTCTATATTTAGGGTGTTTGTTTTAATCACAACTTAGACTTCCGTATTATCTAGCTTAACATTTTTTGGGTTTGGGTTTGGTCTTAGTTATATAGTCAACATTATCAATTTCCTAATTTTCTCTTGAAATGTGTCATTAAAGATGTATTAATAAATCTTTATCCGTTACTCAAATTGACTCATTTTCTTGATGATGAACCTTGATAAAGGTTCGTAATGTCAACATATCAAATGGAGTCTGCAATTACCTTGGATACCACTTTTCAAACCTATCAACCCAGAATTTAAGAGAAGAGATTGTAAATATGTTTTTTGTCAAAATAACATTTTTGAATCTGTAAGGTTCACAAAGAGATTATAGTATATAATAGTCCTTTTTTTTTGTCTAAACTTTTCACATAAATATAAGATGAAAATTTGAAAAGATGTGTGTGGACTCCCTCTCAAACTTCTTCTCGTGTGAGATCCAAATACTAGTAAGATCCACATTGAATTTTGAAGGATACTTTTTTCAATGTGTTTGAATAATAATTATATGCACCGAGTTTTGAAAAGAGAAATGAGAATCCCTATCAATCCCTATCATTTGACATCTAGATGTTAGTAGAGTCAAGACTAAAGTTTGAAAGATAAATTTTTAAGTCTTCTAATACTTAGGTTTATTATGGTGAAGATGATGCTTAGGGATTAGGTGGAGTTTGAAATTAAATGGCTAGTTACTCATGAATTGTTTCCATATGTACAAACATATCAATTAGTTTTGTGATGGTATTTGTAACTTTTTTTTCCATTAATGGAAATGTGGATCCTAAAAAACTTATTTAGCTGGAAAGATAATAAAACAATGCTTTTAATAACATGTAGAAAATTTCATTTCAAAACAAGTAAGGTAAAATGTCATGGAAAATTTATTCTTCTAATATTTTTACTTTTATGTTGTTTATTTAAACCATTGGTTATGGAAATGATCAAGTGGTCATGAGAAGGATCAACAATTTTAAATCTCCTAGGGATGTACAATGTTAGAAGTACACTAGTTTTAGGTGGATACGTTGGCACTGGAAAAAGATCATCTTTTTATTTTTTGTTATTAATATTAGGGATTTGATGCCTGATCTTTTTTGGCCTTGCAACATAGCAGTTCAAATAGTTGAGCTCTTCTCAAAACAATTCTAGACAAAACTAATCTTTAGTACCCCATGAGCCTACTTTCACCCGTAATTTCATATTATGCATTCAAATAAGGTTGTGAGTAGTTCTCAACTACTCTAATCACTTTAGAATGATAGGAAACAAACATTTATCTTCAAAAATTAAATAGGCCAAAGAACATGCAATACAAAAAACCAATACTCCTAATGGTTATGGCTATGTTCACATTAACAAAACAAGTGCATCAATCTCTTTCTAAATGGGATTTTTCCCAATCTCATCTTCCATCACCATTACACATTCTTCATTCTCAACCTTTATTTTAGTCTCTCCTCCTCTATACTAACTCTTGAGTAATCCCCATAAAAATAACCTGGAAGTGATAAATCATATGTACATGGTTTACCTCACTAATTCCATGTAAATGTTGAATCACTTGGAATTTCTTCTTATTGTCATTTTTTTTCTATACAATGTTTTCAATAAATAATGAATTTTTTTATAACACTTAAATTTTCAAATGAAAAGAATGATTTATTTTCAAATGTCAACATTGAAGGGTTCAATTTCTCATAGACCTTCAAAGTAAAATGAGACCTACCCTTCAAATTTGATCCCTGGCAACTCTGGAGCCATTCAACCTGGTAAAGGTGGTGTCCTGGTCAGGTCTAGTACAGAAAGGATGTCCACACTTACAAGCTGACCAATAATAATATACCTCGACACCATTTGTGACACACCTTAGGTGAAGATCATGTCCAAAGCATCACCGATTCACCATCCTTCTCGACTCAAGAGATCTGACACATGGCTTGCGTAGAAAACAGTGGGAGATCATGAAGTTCATATCTTTGAAGTGACGAAACTAGCCTCTACACAAATCAAAGGGATGCGGCTAGTCAAAACCGTTCCGAGCACCACCATCAGCGTATGTAAAAAGGAAAATAATGTCACGTCCAAACACCGCGATCCATGTGGACAACAATGCAGCATCAAAGGAGGCGGAATGACAGGATTCTCAGCAGAAAATAAAGATCTGTGCCCACATGTCCACTTGTGTTTCCATTATGATGACCAATCATATCTATATCCATCTTCATCTTCATCACCCTATATAAACACCACCTTCCTAGGCTGATTAAGATGCATAAGATGAATCCGTAATTAAAGACAATGCTCAAAGTGTTATTCTGCTAAGAGGTTCTGAGAATTCTGAAAGAGTTAAAATGGTGATATGATTAGAGAAGCTTGTCAGTATCAGGGTGTTGGTGGTTGGTGAGCTTGATTCCATGCTCATATGTTGCCCTGGTTTTTCAAACTAGGAAAGCGCCAACCATTGGGGCCTGGATGTGAAGCACTTTGAATGTTTCCGGATAGATGTACCTCCGGCTACGTGGTGCCTGGGTTTTCCTGTCCCGGAAGTGTCTCCCTAGAAACCATGGAAGAAATCATAGCTTCCCAAGTCCCAGTACATGGTGACCGTGTTCAGCGGAAACCAGTCGGAGCTAATGCTCGTGCTGGGGTGGTGAGTGTCCAAACTCTTCATCACTCGTTTGTGAAATCCACTTGCCAACTTTATCTGAGGGGGTGAGGAGGTGGAAGACACCCCCCACTGTATGACTTGTAGGAGAACCCGCGCCATGGGAGGTGGGGAGTACAAAGCTTCCCTTATCTAAGTCCCCTCATACAATAGTATTACCAGGACAGAGGGGGGTTGTAGAAAAGGAAAAGAATGGAAAGGATATATACTCCTTTTCGAGTCTGGAAACCATGTAGAAATATGCCTTTGAGCATGAAACACACAGCCAGGGAAGGACACATTGCTGATTCAATAGACAGATGAGTGGTTGATCCCACTCAATAGTGAGTCATCATAAGCATCCTTAACATTGTTTTCATGACCTCCAAGCTCAAAAATAGAAGTGATGTGTTGCCATCTAGACTGAGCATGCACATTAGCTCCATATATAATGTCTTTTTTAATATATGTAAAACATGGCAGTAGTACCATGCTCTAAGTTGTTAGCAGTTAATTATGACTGTAAACAGTTTCATGTCCTATTTCGAGAATTATCCTTGGGGACAAAGATATTATAAATTTCTCCCCACAGAGGGGAGAAGGGTTGGGAATTTTCAAGAGAAGAGGATCTCCACTGTAACATGTTTCAATATTTCTAGATATGAATAAAATTGCAGAGGAATGATAATCCTTTCATGGCAGAGATTCCTATGTCGTCTTTTTCTTCAACAAGTAACTTCTTTACGTGAATGTTTATCATGTTTTTCATTCCAGTTTGTATTTTCTTTTCATGTTTTAGCATTAGTGTATATGGTCTATAATTCGTCTTATATGCTCTCGGCCCATTTTTCAAGCATTTTCAAACATTTTCTTCTCAAGTCATGCAAAATTCACCTTGGTTAGGTGCTCTGCATGATGGACTGTTTTCTCCTATCTGCTAATCACCTGCTAAATATCTCCAGATTGAAGGATGGATGACTATCTTTCCTATGTCAGTAAACTTTCATGATTTCTTACCTCCTGCAACATATTTCGGACTGGATTGTTGACTCCATTTCCCAATGGTCCCCTCCATGATCGTCCCACCAAACTTTATAAAAGCAAAGTTGTTCTATTCAGAAATCTAACCTTCTGACTTGTTTGTGATTGAATATATTGTGTATGAAAACTCTGTAAATAGTGACAGATCCCTCTCTAAATTAGCCACCAACTAGATTACTGCATGCTTATTGAGTTACAAGTGGTTTCCATTTTCATACATTGAGTTTCCCTCATATTTATCATGATAATGGGGCTTGTGGTTGTTATTGATATGTATATATTCAATTAGCATTACTCATTGTATATCACATGGATGTAAGGATGAAAAATAGAACTTGGGGATGCATAATAACAACCCTCATTTTCATAGATAAATTCATAAAAGCCAAAAGCCAAAGAAAATATATCAAGGTCACACATTACAATTTATAATTGTCATAAGGAAAAGAAAATCACTTACTTGAGCAAACTGTAGTTATGGAAGAAATATAGCATAGACACCACCCCATGAACAAGAATGAACCGTCTCTCCAGCAACAACCATACCTGCAAATTCCCAAGTTATACCAAACCCTAAAATATCCAAGGTAAAAAACTCTTGAAGAAAAACTACAACAATAGAGGTTACCTCTAGTTGCCATGTCGAAATTACCGAGGTTTCCATGCAAAAAATCAATGAGACCACCCAACTATACAAAATCCACTCTTCCATGAGGAAAGTTTTTAGAAAAGTGGTCAAAATTGGTCCCAACGGCCTTAAGAGAATTGGTCCCAGTAGCCTTAGTAAAAAATGGTCCCAGCAGCCTTAAGAGAATGCCTGCCACAATTCATGGTTTGAGAAGAATTTCTACACCATGGTGCCGTCCTAAAGCTAGTTGGTTTGGATACCTATTCATGATTAGAGTTTTTTTTAATCTTTCTTGAGGATAAAGATACAGGCCTGCCAAAATAGGGTTTCTCACCAGTGGATGCAAAAATGGGTAAGTAGCTTGAGAAATATGCATGCCCTAAATTATGGGTTAGAGTAAATGCCTGCAGCACATGGGGGTCTTGTAGATTGGTCTTTGGCCTACCTGACCATGTCTTCATATTTTCTTTGAAGTGGATGAAGAAACAGTTATGGACCTGCCAAAAGGGTGTTTTAGGCAGACTAGACCAAACTGAGAAATTTGTTCAAGTATGGAATTGGTGTTAAATCTTCCCAAGTGGCCTTAAGGAAATGCCTACCATGCCTCATAGGATGATGTGAAAAATGTATTGAGAATGTGAGTCTATATACTATTGTATGGAGCATACCACCATGTCACTTGCCTCACCAAACTACAACATATATTTAAGGAAGAATTGGTCCCAGCAGCCTTAACAGAATGCCCACCACAATTCATGGTTTGAGAAGAATTCCAGCACCATGGTACCGTCCTATGGCTATCTGGTTTGGATACCTATTCATGATTTGAGTTTTCTTTAATATTTCTTGAGGAGAAATATACAAGCCTGTCAAAACATGGTGTTTCACCGGTGGATGCAAAAATGGCTAAGTAGCCTCAGAAAGATGTCTGCCCTAAATTATGGGTTAGAGTAAATGCCCACATCACATGGGGGTCTTGTATATTAGGCTTTGGGCTATCTGACCATGTCTTCATAGTTTCTTAGAATTGGATGAAGACACAGTTATGGACCTACCAAAAGGGTGTTTTAGGCAGATTAGACCAAATTGAGAAATTTGTCCAAGTATGGAATTGGTGTTAAATCTACCCAAGTGGCCTTAAGAAAATGCCTGCCATGCCTCATAGCATGATGTGAAAAATGTATTGAGAATGTGAGTCTCCAGAGTGTTGTATGGAGCATACAACCATGTCACTTGCCTCACCAAACTACAACATATATTTAAGGAAGAATTGGTCCCAATAGCCTTAGTCAAAATTGGTCCCAAGAGCCTTAAGAGAATACCCGTCACAATTCATGGTTTGAGAAGAATGCATGCACCATGGTATTTTTCTATGGATAGCTGGTTTCTATACCGATTCATGATTTGATTTTTCCTTAATCTTTCTTGAGGAGAAAGATACAGGCCTACCAAAATAGGGTTTTTCACTAGTGGATGCAAAAATTGCTAAGTAGCCTCAGAAAGATGCCTTCCCTAAATTATGGGTTAGAGTAAATGCTCGCAGCACATGGCGGTTTTGTAGATTGGTATTCGGCCTACCTGACCATGTCTTAATATTGTCTTGGAAGTGGATGAAGAAATAGTTATGGACCTGCCAAAAGGATGTTTTAGGCAGATTAGACCAAATTGAGAAATTTGTCTAAGTATGGAATTCGTGTTTGATCTGTCCAAGTGGATTTATGGAAATGCCCGCCATGCCTCATATGATCATGTGAAAAATGTATTCAAAATGTGACTCTCTAGATTGTTTTATGGAGCATACAACCATGTCACTTGCCTCACCAAACTACAACATATATTTAAGGAAGAATTGGTCCCAGCAGCCTTAAGAGAATGCCCGTTACAATTCATGGTTTCAGAAGAATGACCACACCATGGTACCATCCTATGGCTAGATGGTTTGGATACCTATTCATGATTTGATTTTGCTTTAATATTTCTCTAAGAGAAAGATACAGGCCTGCCAAAACAGGGTTTTTCACCGGTGGATGCAAAAATGGATAAGTAGCCTCAGAAAGATGTATGCCCTAAATTATGGGTTAGAGTAAATGCCTAGAGCACATGGGGGTATTGTAGACTAGTCTTTGTCCTACGCGACCATGTATTCATATTTTCTTGGAAGTGGATGAAGAAACAATTATGGACCTTCCAAAATGGTGTTTTGGGTAGATTAGACCAAATTGAGAAATTTGTCTAAGTATGGAATCCGTGTTAAATCTACCAAAGTGGCCTTATGGAAATGCCCGCCATGCCTCATAGGATGATGTAAAAAATGTATTCAGAATGTGAGTCTCTAGAGTGTTGTATGGAGCATACAACCATTTGACTTTCCTCACAAAACTACAGTATATATTTAAGGAATAAATGGTCCCAACAACCTTAGTCAAAATTGGTCCTAGTAGCCTTAAGAGAATGCCCACCGCAATTCATGGTTTGAGAAGAATTCCCACACCATGGTACCATCATATGGCTAGATGGTTTGGATACCTGTTCATTATTTGATTTTTATTTAATCTTTCTCGAGGAGAAAGATACTGCCTTCCAAAACAGGGTTTTTCATTGGTGAATGCACAAATTGCTAAGTAGCCTCAGAAAGATGCCCCCCTAAATTATGGGTTAGAGTAAATGCCCACAACTCATGGGGGTCTTGTAGATTGGTATTCGGCCTACCTAACCATGTCTTCATATTGTCTTGGAAGTGGATGAAGAAATAGTTATGGACCTACCAAAAGGGTGTTTTAGGCAGATTAGACCAAATTGAGAAATTTGTCTATGGAATTCGTGTTAAATCTGCCCAAGTGGCATTATGGAAATGATCGCCATGCCTCATAGGATGATGTGAAAAAAGTATTCAGAATGTGAATCTCTAGAGTGTTGTATGGAGCATACAACCATGTCACTTGCCTCACCAAACTATAGCATATATTTAAGGAAGAATTGGTCCCAGCAGCCTTAAGAGAATGCTCGCTACAATTCATGGTTCGAGAAGAATGACCACACCATGGTACCATCCTATGGATAGATAGTTTGGATACGTATTCATGATTTGAGTTTGCTTTAAAATATCTCGAAGAGAAAGATACAAGCCTTCCAAAATAGGCTTATTCACCGATGTATGCAAAAATGGATAAGTAAGCTCAGAAAGATGTCTGCCCTAAATTATGGGTTAGAGTAAATGCTCGCAGAACATGGGGGTCTTGTAGACTGGTCTTTGGCCTACCTGAACATGTCTTCATATTGTCTTGGAAGTGGATGAAGAAACAATTATGGACCTTCCAAAACAATGTTTTAGGCAGATTAGACCAAATTGAGAAATTTGTCAAAGTATGGAATTCGTGTTAAATCTGCCCAAGTGGCCATATGGAAATGCCCGCCATGCCTCATAGGATGATGTAAAAAATGTATTAAGAATGTGAGTCTCTAAATTTTTGTGTGGAGCATACAACCGTGTCACTTGCCTCACCAAACTACAGTATATATTTAAGGAAAAAATGGTCCGAACAGCCTTAGTCAAAATTGGTCCCAGCAACCTTAAGAGAATGCCTACCACAATTCATGGTTTGAGAAGAATGCCCACACCATGGTACCGTCCTATGGCTAGATGGTTTGGATACCTATTCATGATTTTATTTTTCTTTAATCTTTCTCGAGGAGAAAGATACAGGCCTTCCAAAACAAGGTTTTTCATTGGTGGATGCAAAAATGGCTATGTAGCTCATAAAGATGCCAGCCCTAAATTATGGATTAGAGTAAATTCCCACAGCTCATGGGGGTCTTGTAGATTGGTCTTCGGCCTACCTGAGCATGTCTTCATATTTTCCTGGAAGTGGATGAAGAAATAGTTATGGACCTGCCAAAAGGGTGTTTTAGTCAGATTAGACCAAATTGAGAAATGTTTATAAGTATTGAATTTGTGTTAAATCTGCCCAAGTGGCCTTATGGAAATTCCTACCATGCCTCATAGGATGATGCAAAAAATTTATTCATAATGTGACTCTCTAGAGTGTTGTATGGAGCATACAACCATGTCACTTAACTCACCAAATTACAACATATATTTATGGAAGAATTGGTCCTAGTAGCCTTAGTCGAAATTGGTCCCAACAACCTTAAGAGAATGCCCGCCACAATTCATGGTTTGAGAAGAATGCCCACACCATGGTATCGTCCTATGGCTAGCTGGTTTGGATACCTATTGATGATTTGATTTTGCTCTAATATTTCTAGAGGATAAAGATATAGGCCTGCCAAAATAGGTTTTTTCACCGGTGGATGCAAAAATGGCTAAGTAGCCTAAAAAATATGCCCTCCTTCAATTATTGGTTAGAGTAAATGAACGTAGCACATGGGGGTATTGTAGATTGGAATTTAGCCTACCTGACCATGTGTTAATATTGTCTTGGAAGTGTATGAAGAAACATTTACGGACCTTCCAAAAGGGTCTCTTAGGCAGATTAGACCAAATTGAGAAATTTGTAACTATGGAATTTGTGTTAAATCTGCCCAAGTGGCCTTAGGGAAATGCCCGCCATGCCTCATGGGATGATGTGAAAAATTTATTGAGAATGTGAGTCTCTAGAGTGTTGTATTGAAAATAAAACCATGTCACTTTCCTCACCAGAGAGTCTCTAAGGAGGAAGATGTCAACCTACCAAAAGTGCCTCCCATCCATATTTGCACTATTCCAGTATTGGAAAAACTGCCTAAGTGGCTTCACAAAAATGCCCGCCAAATATTGTCCTGATGATGATAAATTTATCTAAGGGTATGGGGTTGTTATTTGATGAAGTGGCTATCTTTCCATGTTCTTAGTTTTTCTTATGGTGACCACATGAGGAAAACAACAATCTGCCAAAATAGAAGAAAAACTTTTTTGCATATTCCAAAGTATGAAAAATTAACTAAGTGTTAAGAACAGGAGTTTGAGAGGTCAGTTGGAAATGACTACCAAGGGATGTCTTTGTGCAAGTAAATCCATCGAATGTAATGGATCCATTCTTTGTTAAGTTATCCATCTGCTCATGACATGAGGTCTCCATAGGGTTTTCACACATGTGAAATAGGAGTCTGCCAAAATAGGAAGAAATATGTTTTGATGCTCAAAATAAGTCAAGAAGATATTTTGATATGCCCTCCAAAGGATCAAGTTGTATTAGTAATTTCTAAGGGTGACATGGTCTTATTTCCTAGTGGACTGGCTATCCATCCATACCTTCAGTTTGGTTAGTGATGGAGAGATGACAAAAAAAAGAGTCTCGTGATGTGATAAGGTTGGAAAGACACATGATGGTGTCCTAATGTATCCTGATGTATTTTTTACATTCTGATAGTGGTTTGCAAGAGTATGATAATTTTGGGAATTTGACTAAGTGATGAAAAACTTCCCTAAAGCAACTGCATTATGAAAATGTCCACAATAATTAATTAGAAGAAGAAAATGCCCATCGAGGAGAGACAAAGAAACTTCAGAGGATGAAAGTGGTCCTGATGGAATCACCATGTTGGCCTCTACCAATTGGGTGTCTCACACCTCAAATTGGATGAAAATAAAAATATCATCACGTTGACATGGAATTTGATAATAATTTTGGTAAAAATGCGTAAGTGACCTCAGTAAACTGCCCGCCATTTCTAGTAGTTGATGGATTAAATTGTTCTGAGGATTAAATTGTGCATATAACCACATCATTATTTTTTCCAAAATATCTCTAAATATGAAGTTACCAGTATGCCAAAAGTGCCCTCTGTCTTGTTTTGCTCCAGTCCAGTAAAATGCCTGCCCGACTTAGAAGAAGATGAGTCTGAAGGGGAAATCAGTTTGGTTGTGATGAATGGGATGTACTAAATCATCTAGTATCATTGGTTCAGGAGTTGGTGAAAATAAAAATCCCTCATGTTGACTTAGGGTTCTATAATTGTGTCCAAGTGGTAAATCTATAGTTTAAAATGTTATTTTCAAATGCCCACCAGATGATGTGTGTGTGTCAATTAATTCATAAAATGACGTGTATTTGTTCCTTGTTGAAGTGTTTATTCATTCATGGTTTCATTTTTTCCTATGGAGGTCACATCAGTGAAAAATTAACCTTCTATGTTGAAAAAAATCATGTTCACACAGTGTATGAGTTTTCCCGCACATAGCTTAAAAATATATAATAAAAAAGTTTTTCAAATGCCCGCACAAGATAGAGATTTAAATAGATATTTCTCAGCCAGTTAATTAAAAAAGGATGAAATAAACAAGAGACATAAACAAAATAGAGTTTATTATTTAATTAACATACATAAATTTAATTTATTTCGAAGAGATTGATGCTTTCTTTCACAACCTACAAGAAGTCTCGTATTGATCACTGAAAACATTGGATTCAGAGATAAATTCTCTATAATGTTATCTTATATGCTGATAAATACAAAACTCCATCGTACAAAAAAAAATTCATTATCTTTCAATAAATACATACATACATTGATATGCCAACTAAAAAGCATTTTTCATTATATGCCGATAAATACAAAACTCCATCATACAAATATTTTTTTCATTAAATGTCGATAAATACATATATACATTGGTTTATACATGTCTAGAATATTTCAGAGATGGCTACAATCCATCCTCTTGAGCAGAAGACAAATCTAAATTGTCTCTCTTCCCTTCCATAGAAGACTGTAATTGTACTGGAGTTGGACAAGGCACTTATTGCAATTTCTTTTCAAGCTTTTTAACTCTCTGTGAAACTTTTATTTTTTATTTTCAAGCAAAACATTATTTTCTGCCATCAATTTGTTCAACATTTCCACATTTTTCTTATACTTCGTTGATTCTTGTTCTTCCTTGACCTCCAATTTGTCTCTGGTATGTTTCAACTGATTTTTACTTCAGTCAATTCACGTTTCAGGTTATGTATTTCTTTCTCCTGCTCTTTTGCCCTCAACTTTGTCTCATTGGGAAGGACAGGAATTACACTCACTATAGCAGCTGGCCCTATAAATTCCTTCTACAAATCAGCAATTGTGGATTTAAGTGTTTGAATTTCCATATCACATCCCAAATGCTAAAATTTTCTACCTTCTAAGAGTTTTGATTCCAGCTCCCTTATTTTTGCATCTTTGCCGACCATCTTCTCTTTCATTTATTTATGTAACGGTGATGAGCCATACAAATCACCTAGTGCAAGGCTCTCTGAGAATATTTCTTGTAGCATCTTCTCTCATCTTGCTAAGGACTTCTCTCACTCTTCTAAGGACATTGTAACTCTAGGTGTACTTTTCCTTCTTTCCTTACCCTTACCCTTACCATTGTCTCCTTTGGTATCCTTACCTTCACCCTCACCACCTTCTTCACTATAAATTTTTTTTCCTCTACTTTGTTTTTTAAGTTTTAAAGTTTCAAAGTTCCTTGCTAACCTTGTTCATTTCGGCTTATCATCTTTTCTAGAAATGGTTTTTCTCAAATCGGAAATTATTGATTCTAATTCTCCAACTTTTTTTCCATTGCTTCCCTCCCACTCTTTCAACTTCAACTGATATTCTTGTACTACCTGTTCATATTCCTTAATTTTCTTCTCCATTACCTGTAAAGGACCCATTTCTATCCTCACTGGTTGTATATTGAGAATAGGTGGTCTTTTTTCCAACTCTTCTGTGATTTCACTCGCTTCAACATTAGCTTTTTCCAAAGCCTCTTCATACACAACCCTCATGGAATGAATTGCTTTTTGAGAAACATCAGTGTGTTTATCTACTTCTTCAGATAATAATTTAACCATTTCTTCTTTCCCTTTTATAATTATGTCTGCTCTGAAATGATTATCCACAACAGTCTTCTGCAATGCTACTATCTGTTTTAGACACTATAAAATATTATCATCTTTTCTCAAGCACTCTTCCACCCAATTGCATATATAGGAAGCTTGTTCCTTGAAATGATCCATTTTATCTTATAGGATGAACACGTACCTACTATAAAAATTATATGGTGCAATGTATAAATGCATAGCGGAAGCCCCTGATTCTGATTTGGAAGAACAATCATACTCAATTTCCAACTGTTTAGGAGTAATTCTATCAAGAATGTCTTGATGAATGGGAAAGTGACCAGTAGTTTGTTCCATTTCATTGATTGTCACCTACTCCTGATGGCCTCTATCTACATGATCCTTAAAGTCTTTCAAAGTTATGGTAGCACAAATTTCATCATTTCTGACCAAATCAGGATACTATACTCGTAATTCTCCATGGTGCTCAGGACTTTGTACTAGTGATTCCTCCTTCTGTTCAACAGGTTGTAATGGTAACTCCCCATGGTTCTCAGGATATTGTACTAATTCCTCGTTCAGCTGAGGAGATTGTACTAGCAATTCCTCATTATGTTCCCTACTTTTACATTTCTTAATGTATGTTTTATGAACAGGTGGTTTTGGCAAAGATATTTTTCCATGCTGGTTGATATCACCAATCTCTGTTTCAGCAGCATGGGGTCGACATAAATCAATAATTTTTTGAAGTGTTTTCGTGAAACTAAATTTAACCTTCCTTAATTGGCTCTCTTGCAAGGCAGAGTGGAGTTTCTTATCCAGTAGATAAGGAATATCTATAGGTATATCTTCCACCCAATGTATCACTACCCACATACATTCACCCGAAATGTCGACCCTATGATGATTCAGAATTGTCCTAAGGACAATCTGATTCAAAGTTTTGTATATTTCGGGAGGGACATCTTGCATTTTTTAAAAATTCCTCGAAACATTTACTTCTCGCCCACAAATTTTACTAGCTATTTGGTTCTTCTCCTATCTAGGGGTTTTAAAAAGCTTAAAATTGCTCCCCCTATGTGTGGAATATTTGTAGCTCGGGAAACCAAATCAGGGTCGAGGTATACCCACTTCCCAAAAATTATGATTTCCATATTCATAGCATCATATTTTGAAATTGCCTCATCTATCTCCCCATCAACATAACTAAAGATTCCCCACAAAAAGTTGAAAACTTATGCTTTCTTCAGGATAGTTTCCATACTTGGTGGCCACATCTTTGCATCTCTCCATGCATCAGATTTCTCTTGCTATTTTTTTATTGATACCCTATCATCTGTGGACGACTGTGTTTCAACTGGGGTTGCAGAGGAGGATGCCCGCATTTTAGCTACGCTTGTCATGCTGGACACCCCTGTTTGAAGTTTGACCATGGTTATCTAGGTTTGAAGCGAAGGTGAGGTGATGAATGCGTACTATATTTCAGGCTCCCAAATTCTCCCCGCAGACTAATTTTCAAGCTCACAAATTCTTCCTGCAAAGAGGTTCTCAGCAACAAATCAACGCTTTGCTTGGGTATGCACTTTCGAAATAAAAACTTATAAAAAACGCATTTGGAAATAAAAACATATAAATATAATCATGACATAAAAGATATAAACACGTGCCTCTACTCTTCAATAATTAAATGTCATTCATGATATTCTTCTTCATCCAACTCAACATCTGTATCAGGATTTGGTTCAGAATACATATTCATGAAAGGCTCATTCACATCAACATCATCATCAATTGCATATTTGCTAATATAGTCATCTACATCGTCAATGAGATCATAGTCTACTACATTTGGATGATCAACCTCTTCAACTTCTTCATTGAACACATCGAATGCAACCACCTGCTCCTGATATAAATCATCATCATCATCTTCTTCTTCGTGATTATCTTCATCGTCTACATGATTATACTTTACTGGTCTTCCTCTTGGATCATATCTAACAACGTATGAACAACCTGCTTTACCTGGTACCTCTGAGTAAATGACTTGTTCACATTGACTTGGAAGAACATAAGGCTCTGTACCCAGTTCAAATGCCCTTGTATTAACCATGGTAAATCCATTAGCATGCTCAATAACAGTTCTTTCAGGATCATGTTCATGCATCCATAGCCTGTACCACTTCACCTCAAATAAAAATATTTTAAAGGAATTAAAATCACACTCAATTATGTCCTCCAAATGCCCATAGTACCTATTCTCAGTTTCTTCTGGATGTATGTCACTTCTAGAGGACACATTGGTGACTTTAAACACTGCATTTATCCCACAATCCGAGGTTTTCATCTTATCATACAACATTTTGATATGAAATTTACGACCATTACACCACATAGCCTTGTGATGTTTCAACTGCAACATTGACAACAAGTAAACAATACATTGTGAATTAAGAAACGTCATATAGGACTTAGAAAATATATTTGAAAACCTAAACAAACCAAACACATTGAAAAAATGGGAAGTAACTACAAACATGCGGGTAAACAATTTACTTTCCTTTTTCTCTTTTAAACCATAGGCTAAATCAACTTCTCTTTGCGATGTAAGATCAGGAAATTGATGTCGATGATGATGAGCTATTTTAATTATCTCACTGACCCGTTCCCATGATAACCTACCGAATCATTCTTCAAAATCTTCTATCCAATGATCCATCCAATCAAGGTTGTTTGCAATGTATAAATGTAAAGAATCCCACACTCAAGCAACTATATAAAAAAATAACAATTCACTATCATTAATTAGATATCATTACATTCATAGTTTAATACAGTTGAATATGCAAGATTAATAAAAAAATAACAAATCAGTATGATAAAATAAAATTGGAAAAATACATGATATATTAATTCCACAAAATATAATAATTACCTTTCACGGTCCTCATTGTACCTTTCCGCAATAGGACCTCCCCTTGAAATTTGTTGATGGAGTTGAGATGCCAAATGTGAGGCACATTGATATTTTCTGCTAATTTAGGTATATATTCACTAATATACACCATGCATTGATATACCATATATCCCTCAACCATAGAACCCTCAGGACATGCTCTTTGTCTAACAAGATCCTTCAAGGACTTCAACTGCCTCTCCACCATCCACATCGACCTTGTGTGTACCGGTTCACATAATTCAATCTCCTCGACTTGGTGTATGAGGTAGTGTTCTTGTGCATTGAAAAATGCTAGAGGTAGATATTGTTGCATTTCACACATTAGTCAGGGAATTTCTCTCTTCCAGTACCTTATATCTTCTTTATGGATTTCTTTTGAGGAAAGCCACCTACAAATGATGCAATAAAATAATATCAAGCCATATATAAAATTTGCGGGGAAAACATAATATGTCAATAAGTTTTGCTACAAATCAAGGACCAAGTACATTTTCCATATAAAACATTAACTACTTACCTAATGTATTTTCCAAGAACATAAATAATTTGTTTTATGTTGTTGTCAAAGTCATGTGGGAGAGATAAAGGTAGAACATACTGTATAAAAAAACACATAATTATTATGTATTTCCAAATAAGAGAATAAAATTAATAAAATAGTGCATACCAATAAGGAAATATATTAAAAACTCACAATTACCTTAATGAATGTATGCCAGTCATGTGTTTTAACCCCACCAAAATAACCTTTTTTCGTTAAGATATTCTTTATGTTAGATGAAAACCCCGTCGAAAACCTAATTTTTTTGATGACCTCTTTTACAATATTGCTCTATTGCTCTGTAAAGCACCAAGGAAGACTAATATTCTATTGACGGCCATCACCATTAGAATTAATGGTCACACTTTGCAATGTGTGATTAGCTTCTTGGATGTCACTACAAATCTTTCCAATTCTTTCTTTGTGAGTCCTTCCATATAATATTCGCCATAACAATTCGGTTATGTTCTTCCTGATATGCATTGTATCAAACAAATGAACTATTTGTAGGTTCTCGTAGTATGGAAACCTGCTGAATTGCATTAGGTAAATTTTCATTCCTCGTGGAAGCCCATTCGTGCCTTAACAACATTCATGAAACATCAACAAAATCAAATTAACACTAATTAATCAATATAGGTACATACTGCGCTGAACATAATTAACTAAAAAAAAAAATATTTATATAATATATGATACAAGTTGAATGTGATTGTCATTGATGTCAAAGGAGTTCAGTGAATGACAAAAGGACAACCAAAGACATGATGGTAGGGTAAACTCAGTGAAAGACAAAGGAATGACAAAGGAAGTAATGACATGGAAAGTATGATTATATGGCATGTATGGTGAGGTTAGAAAGAAACATAATGGTGTTTTGATGCTATCAGGAAGCCAGTGTTGTAATCTGACATCATTCTGGAAAAATATGGCAACTTTGTGAAACTTTGGAAATTAACTAAGTATGAAAAAGTAGCCAAAACTACTCTAAGAGAATATCGGCCATAATTCATTGTTTGAATAGAATTCCTGCACCAGCATATCATGCTATACCTTCTTGAACTAGCTATCTAGCCATGGTTTCAGTTTTCCTTAATCCTTTCTAGGAGAAAGTTATAAGTCTGCCAAAATAGGGTTTCAAGATAAACCTTGGAGAAATTCTTGGACATGGCTAAGTGTCGAAAAATTGGTCTAGGTGGCCTTTGATCCATGACATTTGATAAATTTATTTTCACAAGGACAACCCTTGGTGGGCATTTCCAAATGACCTCTCAAAATCTTGTTTTCAACACTTAGGCAATTTTCTTGTGTTTATCAATATGCAAAATAGTATTTTTCCTACTCTTGGAAGATTGATATTTTGCATATGTGACCATTGTAAGTCAGCCTGAAACTATGGCTGGATATCCATTTCAACAAAGAACAAATCCATTCCAAGTGATGAACCTATTGACATACACCCAACATCTAACAAGAATTTGAAAGTGGTCTTCCAAACTGCTTATTGACACTTAGACAAATCTCTTAAAACCCAAAGTTAGCAACGATGATTTTATTTTTTTCATCAAACTTGGAGAGTAAGACATTGAAAATGTGAGGAAAATCATACTGACTCAACCATGCCAATATTCTCTCCTGCAACCTCATCATCTAACCTTGGCAGGAATTTTACTGGGATAGTGCAAATGAAGGTGAGAGCCACTTTTGGCAGATTGATATCTTCCTCCTTAGAGTCTGCTTGGGCAATATAAAACTGGGGCCATGGTCAAATAGATATTTCAACAAACTATGGGATGGTAGTTCATGGCAGGAATTTTGTTCTACTTATGAATTATGGTGTTCATTTTCATAAGGAAACTACTTTAGGGAATTTTTTCAACACTTGGTCAAAATCCTGAAATTATCATACCGTTACCAACTACTACCAGAATGTACCAATGACATCATGAGACATTAGGACACAAACATGTTTTTTTCAACCTCGTCACACATCCCATATCAACACTTCTTTTGTCATTAATGACCTCATTTGACATCAATGACAACCATAATCAATAGTGTCCTTGTGCTAATAAAATTCATAGGGTGACATAGATCCGTTCCTTGTTGAAGTGGTTATCCACCCATGCTTTCAGTTTTCCTTATGATGGTCACATGTGAAAGAAATCAATCTTCCAAAGTAGGAAAAATATTGTTTTGAATATTCAGAAATTTGGCTAAGTATTGGCCAATATCCCAACAATACATACATAATTTGGCATACCTTGATGATTTCTATTATATTCCAAATTCCATAGGTGAGGTGTCATTCTTCGTGGTTTTTTTCCATTCTCTTTTTTACCACCAAATTTTGCTTTGTCTGTAGTTCGATAACTATGGTTCTTACACAGAAAGTGCCTATACTCATCAAACACTTCCTTTGCTAAACTCCATGAACAATGAAATTTTATCCTGGGACCTCAAGTTGGACATGCAAATTTACCCTTTTTTTGAAGACCTACAAGATATATGAATTACTGTAGCGAATTAGAATTACCATTTAAAATAATGCATGATATTTTCAATAGATATATATAATATTAAAGAACAAAAGAAAGTAACAATATACCACAAAAATGTGTTAACCCAGGAGCATCATGAATTGTCCATCCAAGTATTCCATGGAATTGAAATCGTCTTTTCCCTATTGGTCTAGAGATGTCATACATAGTGATGCCAACCCCTAACTTCAAGAAATCATCGATAAGAGGCTCAATATATACGTTCATATCTTTAACCTGGTACTTACCTAATTGGTCCAACATACATGATTAATTATATTTAGCTATATGTCGTTATATATAAAAGACATAATTATCATGCACGAAACAAAGAAATGAGATATTTAGTGATCAGACTTTCAAGTAAAAAAATACAAATTAATTAAAATACCTGGAACAATCATTGCCAACATTGTGTGCTCTCTCTTGACCGAGATCCAAGAAGGAAGGTTATTGTTTATAACAAAAATAGGCCACAATGAGTAGGTAGAACGAATCTCTCCAAATGGATTGACACCATCAGCTTCCAACAAAAGTTTAACATTATGAGGTTCTTCTTTGAAAATTGGCCACTTTTCTTCGATGCACCTAAATGCAGACCCATCTGCAAGCATTTGAAGAACATCATCTTGAATTCTGTTCTTTGCATGGAAATCCATAAACTGTGATATACTTTGACACCTGAACAACTGCTAGAGATGTGGAATTATCAGAATATAATGAAGAACTTTGTGAGGCACCTTTTTTGTCACTTTATTGGTTCGATACGTAGTTGTTTGAAATTGTGGGCATTCATTTTCTAATGCACATTGTCCATAGTATGTGATATGATCATTAGTACATGCATCAATAGCTTGATACTCCATTCCAAATTCTTTCATAATCACATATATCTCTCGATATGTGCGTGGTAAAATATTTGACGTTGGTAATAGAAATTCACCTAAAAATCTACAAAATTTAAAATAATAAGTCAATGTAAACAATATTAATCATCAATATCGCATCCATACTTTACAAATTAGATAACAATAGAAATACAGAAAAAAAATTCAACCCTTTATGTACATGTGAACATGCAGACATAAATAATTAACAAATTACATACCTTAGTATCTGTGTGAGACATGTGTTTGATAAACCATTCAAAACCTTCAATTTCACTAACAACAATATAGAAGATAGAAGATTTGTTTTTGAGCCTTCATAAAGAGGTTGGCATTCCTTCTCAAGTAGAGGATCAAAATCATGACTATCATCCTGGTTCTCCTCATCCATTGGATCAAATGTGTCTTAGATCAATCTATGTATCTCATCTTCCTGATTTGTATCACTAACATTATCTCCATCCATATCATCATTAAGAACTTGATCAGATTCAATATTCTGATCTAGATGTTCGTCACCCTGTAAATGAGTATTTCTGCTAGTACTTGGAAAATAACTCTCTCGAAGGGGACATTATCGGGGCATTGTGTATATATTTACAAATAATGTAGTAAAATTAGTGTATATGGAACATATAATAAAACGATAAGACATTTTACTGAAATTCATAACATGATGACTATTACAGAGAATAAATTAAAAATTGAATAACCTCTTACCAAAGGATGATATTCATGACCCCCTTCGGCATTCCACTTCTCCCTACAATGTCTTTTAGATTCCGTTCTTAAAATTCTTCTTCCTTGCAAGCCCCTGCAATCAGAGCAAGGGAAATAACAGTTTCCATCTCCCCTTGCCTCTAATGCCGCTCTAAACTGAGCAAGCTTCCTTGCATTTTCATTCATAGTGAAAAATCCTTGTATTAACAAGTAATTGTCTTACCTACACCATACCAAATAGTAACTTGTCAAATACATTAGATATAAGTATATTTCTAAATGCAATATATTATATACCAATTTCTATAAAGAAAAACATGAAGACTGTGATGAATAGGATTGTCATTGATGACAACATTAATGACAATCATTTTGGAAAAATATGGTAATTTGGTGAAAAACAGGAAAATGACTTAAGTGTTCGAAATCTGGCTTAGGTAGCCTTAAGAAAATTCCCGCCACAAATTGTGTGATAAGAGAAAATTCCTGCACCATATGGGGGTCTTGTAGATTGATATTTGGCCTTCCTGACCATGTCTTCATATTGTCTTGGAAGTAGTTGAGGAAGAAGTTATGAACCTGCAAAAACAATGTTTTAGGCAGATTGGACAAAACTAAGAAAATTGTCCAAGTGTTAGAAAAACTGGCTCATGTGGCCTTGGGAAAATGCCCGCCGTACCTTATAGGTGTATGGTAAAAATTATCTGAAGCTATCATCCTACAGCTTGTTGAAGAGGATATCTCACCATGGTATTAGTTATCAAAGAAGATGTTTTATGACCAAGATAATGGTCTGCCAAAACAGAGTTTTAACCTGTTTTGCACTATTCCAGTACTGGAAAAATTGCCTCAGTGGCCTCAGGGAAATTCCTGCCCTATCTCATAGGATGATGAGAAAAATAATATGAAAGTTTTAGGATATAACTTGTGGATGGGTGCATCTAACCATGTTATCATTTGTCATGTGGAGTGTTTTATGACAAAGATATAAATATGCCAAAAGTAAGAAAAATATTATTTTGCATTTTAAGAACACAAGAAAATTGGTTAAGTGTTAGATTCAGGAAATTGAAAAGGAATTTTGAAATGCCCAAAAGGAGGAGTTATTTTGATGATAAAATTCATCAGGTAGCATAGGCATGTTCCTTAGTGAACTAACTATCCATCCATAGATTCAGGTTGTCTTATCATGGTCTCATATGCAAAATATCAATCTGCCAAAAATAGGAAAAATAATATTTTGCATAGTGAGAACAAAAGAAAATTGATTAAGTGTTAAAAACAAGAGTTTGAGAGGTCAGTTGGAAATGCCCTTCAAGGGATGTCTTTGTGCAAGTAAATTTATCAAATGTCATGGATCCATTATTTGGTAAGTTGTCCATCTGCTCATGACTTCAAGTCTCCATAGAGTGTTCACACGTGTGAAATAGGAGTCTACCAAAATGGGAATAAATATGTTTTGATGTTCAAAATAGGTTGAGAAGTTGTTTTGAAATGCTTACCAGAGGTTGTGTGTGTGTCGACAAATTTATCTTGTGATATGGTCTTGTTCATTGTTTAAATGGCTATCTAGCCATGCTTGTAGGTTTCCTTATGGTGATCACATGAGGGAGAAATCAATCTGCCAAAGTAGAAGAAAAAATGTTTTTACAGGTTAAAAACAATTTTGTCAAGTGTTAAATTAAACAGTTTGGAAGCCTATATGCTGATGTGGACAATACTGAAGACAATATACTAATGGTGTATGGACATAGTTGAGACAGGGTTGCATTATGTCCTATGTTGAATGACTTGCTAAGTACATAATGAAGACTTGCTAATTGGTATTTTTGATGTCTGTGCCTGTGGAAAACTTTGGAAGAGTGTGATGTATCAATTGTAATTTGTAATCTGAAATTTGTATAGGGAGGTTGGGTGGAGCTGGGGAAAGACTTATTGGTAGTTTGACAAGTTGAATATTGTTTGTATGTTGTAGCATCCCAGTCAATTGTAGCTGACTGAGCCATTCTAGTGGGTGGTGCCATCTTATGGGTTGTAGTCCATATTGGGGATTGAAGTCTCCACTCATATAAAGATTACAAAACTATATCTTGTGTCCCTTGTGCAGTGTCTTGATAGTGATGTGTTTAATTGATGAATGACATGTTCCTAGTTGATAGTGTTCTTTGATAAATATGTTGTTGAAGCAATTGTGAAATAATGATATAAGATTGGTAGAAAAATTTGAAATTGAGTTGAAGCCTTAGCTTATTGATTCATCCCTCCCCCCCCCTATCAATGAGTATTGTGTCTAACAGGCTGAAGTTTTCATTGATGCCAACAAGTGTTGTGCAGTGGCCTTTGATTTACTCACAAGGATACATTGATAGTTTGGGAATTGGAACACTAGGTGGCCCAAATGATCCAAATGAAAGTTGTCCTTCTACTATGGAAAGTGATTAACACCGTGTCAATGAACAATAGCTTAGTAGAGCCTCAGGTGTATAAAAAAAATGAATTGGCTAGAGTCATTGTTGACTAGACCCTCTTGTTTCAATTACTCTAGTTTAAATAAAATGATGGAGTTGTAGGGTTGTTAAATTTGTTATTAAGGTACATGACCCGAAGAATACAACTGTTATTTTGAGCCTCAATGTTAGTTTGTATCCCCCAAAAAAGGATGCACGCTTACCTTTTATGAATTTATGGCCAGATGAATGTTACAGAGTATGACTGATCTCTCTAGTTTTGGATACGGTTGATAAATAAATACAGGATCAATCCGCGCTCAATCAATCAAAACTATAGAAAATGTGCCAAAAATGCATCAGTCAGGCGGCAAAACAGACGGACGATTCCATGCACATTCTCACATTACGCTTTCAATGATGGAAGGATTGAGTTTTTATCCTGGAGACTCCACAGACACTTTGTGTGCTTGCGAGAGAGGGACTAGGAGGCAGCTGATGCAGCTTGTTGATCGTTTTTATAAATAAAACACTTCTTTCAGACTGGGTACCTCTTCACCCAGCCCAAACATATTTGTAACACAATTTTTTTTTTAAAATATGAGTAGAGTTGTCAAGATGTAGCAAAAACAGAAGCCTTCTCTAACTCAGCAAGGATAATTATTAATGCCATTACAACTTGACCCACGTGTAAATAGATAATAGCTATTAGTGCCATTACAACTTGACCCACGCACAAACAACCTTTTAAATATGGCATTGGTTTCGTGGGTGTGCAAAGATAGCCATATATCATCGATATAGAGATGAATGTTCGTTGAAAATTAACAACATTGATATTTCCACGATATTTTCTCCATGATAAAAAAATGAAGTATTAATCCATGAATGTTCAAAACATGGAAGTATTTTGTGGAAAAATATGCCCAAATGTATCAGTGGTCCAACTTTAGTGATAACATCTTCTGGGGCCATTGCTGGGGATGGAGAAACGAAAGTACATCTTCCCTAGCTATTTCATATTCTTATATCTGATTTTGGAAGGTGAACAAGATCAGTAAAATTTGTTTGTAGACTACATCAGTTACTTACAGAAAATTACAGTGTCTTCAAGACAAATAGGAACTTGAGAAAATCCTTCATCTCCTCTGCACTCAGGGGTTTCTGATCCAGAAAGGATTATAAGAAAAGCTAGAAGGAAGCCAAATTTCCCATCATCCAGTAACCCTCAGCATGTTTCATCTACAGCCATATCAGTTGATGTAAACCAAGGTTTTTCCTCTTCTAATTTGTTGGATACTCAAGAAGAAAGAAAATCAGATTTACCTATGCTTATTCCTGAATGTGAAGATTTTAATCCTACTCAAGTTGATGATTTGAAATTTTATTCAAATCCTTTGATATCTGAGCATAAACACATACTAGAAAAAACTTCACTACTGAATACTTTGATTCTTAAAAATCATTGTCTTCACCTTATATACCTCTCACTAGTAGAGTCTTTATTGGTCAATTGAAAGTTGAAGTGCCATCTCCTTGAAGAGATCTATTGCTTGAAGGTGAACAAGTTATAGGCATATGAAATTGGTTGCAAATTCTTGACCTGGTGACTCAAATTTTTGTGGATCCAAATTTCAAAGATTCACTAATGATTTCATTGGACTAATGAGGACTTCAAATGTTGCTTCTATCATTTCAAGGCATGCATGTCTAGATTTTGCAGAACTTCCTGGTTTTTCGAATCTTCTTCCTAAAGATGAATATTTGTTGAGAAATGGTCCTAAATTTAATGTAGAAGATCTAAG
This sequence comes from Pseudotsuga menziesii, assembly GCA_001517045.1. NCBI lineage: Eukaryota > Viridiplantae > Streptophyta > Pinopsida > Pinales > Pinaceae > Pseudotsuga > Pseudotsuga menziesii. The sequence goes on from LPNX011187767.1 coordinate 203,072, forward strand.
TTTAGCTATGAAACATATATCTAATTTCCATGAATTTACGTAGCTACTCAGAGTTAAACATGAAGATGTCTTCATTAGACTATTCTATGATTCATTATAATGAAAGTGTAAAAGTTGGGTTGAATATTTGTTTGTTGGGTCAATTAGATCATTAACAAATTTTTGGATTGTCTTTCTGAAGACATGGATGGAGAAGACAGAGTTTAGGATAGAATCTCTTTCCATTCTAAATTTCAGAGAATGGAATAATATGAGCACTAATGACAGAGTAGATGAGAACTTTTACTCCCTTTTGCCTTCTTATTTAAAGTCAAGCTCATGTAACTCAGAATCTAAAGTTATCTTTTTAGAAGAATTTTCCAAGTATATTGAGAAAGAGATTGAAGCTTTAGAGGTCAAAATACAAAGCCTGTCTTTTCAAAACCCATTTCAGCTGTCTTTTGATATCAAGATTGAAAAGTGTTATGAGAATAAAGGCAAGTTTGATGATTCAAAACTGAAACAGTGGTATTGCATGCATGGATTGTTTAATCATAATAATCAAATTCTAGAATATCTTGAGGGTTATTATGTTTTTTATGACCTAGTAGCCGATTATATGGAGGAATTCATCGATTCAAGGTTTCAATACTCATTTTATGATAAATCCAAAAATGAAACTTGCAGATAGGTGTTGATTTTTGTTTTAGTTTGCATATTGCTAATACACAAATCAAGAGTTTCATCAGTTATTCAGATACTTGTATGGATTCACTGGAAGCATAATTTTACTTGACCAAGTTGCAAATTTGGTTAGTGTAGATAATGTACATAAATAAGCTCATTTCCCTTTCAGATTTCAGGATTAGACCATTTATTTGGATTTTCAGTATGAAATTGGTTTTCAATAAAGAATAGATTGCAATTTTCAGTTTGCAGACTATGAGTTTGGATTACTTTTCAGTTTGTGGGTCTACAGCAACATCAAGAATCTAGTCCAATGGAGACAAAACATTGGTGCTTCTTTTCTTCATTTGCAGGGCAGCCTATGTTTGAAAAGTAGGATCATTTCAAAATTTGATGAGCAGAGCAAGTTGTAGTTTTTTTTTTCATAGAGATATCATCTCAGTTTCATGAATAAGACTCCAGCCCAATAAGACATAAAATATGATTCTACCAAGTTTCAGAAGGAACGGGTCAAAATGTTCTTAAAGCCTCACAAGGATAGTTGTATCCCCAGTCTGAGCCAAATGTTATCTCTAGGGTTGTTTTTTCTATTTACCTTAGGATTTTGTTTTTTTCAATGTTTCCATTTAGTCATTATCCTAGTTTTACCCTAGTCTTTACTATGGAAACTTATGTTATTTTTACCCTAGTTTTTTATGTTTTTGTTAATTTTTTTTTCATTTGTTAAATCAAAATAAGACTCATATTATTAATCTTTCAAAGTATTCTAATTCATATTAGAGCAAGTGACATGGTAAATCAAATGTTATATATGACTTTGATTATAAATTGGAAGCATATAGAGAAATGTGAAATATGGTTTTGCTGCCAGTTTGATATTTGCAATGATGAAATGGAGACACTTGGCAGGGATGGTACAAAAGTGTCAAGGTCTTTGTATGGATTCATTAAACACTGACAACAAATATTATGTTGTATCATAATGATAGTTTATGCTACAGTACAGTTTCATCACGTATAGGGTTTTGGGTTTTTTTTATTGTCAATATTGTAAAATTGCATTTTGGGATAAGGGTTTCTATTACACATGTGCCCAGAGTATTCCATATTCATGTAGCATGAACAAGAACAAGAAACCCGATGCATTTTTATGTAGGCTAGAGCCTGATAACTTGCAGTGGGTTCATGAATTTCCTAGGTATGCAAAGGTGATGCGTGATGCTGGATGGTTTCCCTTCTGTGAAATATTGCAGGGTCATAATGTGCAAGTAACGCTGGTTTTTGTGAAGAACTACAAAGATTCAGTGGTGAAATTTGAATCCCTAATGGTTAAGGTAGATGAAAGCAACATTTCAGATGTGCTATAGTCGTTGACAGTAATGGAAGTTCCCATAGAGAATGCCCACGAGGAAGAGCTAAAATTTCTCTACATGTTTGACGTGGAATGTAAACATCTGGATTAATTCTATTATGAAAAACAAAAATAAATGAAAAGTGCCAAATGCTCGCAATTTTGTGGGACCAAAAACTGGGTTTCTAGCCACAAATGCAAGGCTTGAGTCTTGGGATGATGAAGTTAAATGTGGGCATGTTGTTTTCATGGATGATAGAATCCAGCTAGTGATGATGATAATGATGTGAGCCGTGATAAATTTGAGAGCAACGATGGTAATGCTAAAGACGAAGAAGACAATCATTTCAAGCTTCCATAGGATAAGCTTTGGGAACCTAAAGAAAACAAAATAGGAGCAACATAATGAAACTATAATCTTTGGAAGCTAGTAAGAAGAAACGAGCACAACCACCAAAAGTTAATAAATTGATAGAGATGAGTATTGAAGTTTCTAGGTCAAATCCAACCAATTAATTTTACAAATGAGATTGTGAGTGAAGCAATTTGCATATGCTTATGGCCAAATTGCAAGAGACTATGTTGCTAAAGATATAGATGGTGGAAGAGTATTATAAAAAGAACATTAGTTATATATTTCAATTAGTTCCACTTTCTTATTCTCAGTTTAAAGGAAAAAGATCAGTCAATAGCAAATCCATTCCATATTTCAAGGGATTCTTATCACTATTTTTTAGCAGCATTTGAGTATTCGATGAACAAATCAACAGACACAGGATTGTTCCAGATTTGAAGATATTTAGTCAACAAGTGGAAATCTCCATAGAATTTGAATATTTTGAAGCAGAGGATTAGCATTGAATATCATTTCTAGCTTTTGAAGATCGAGCAATTCCAGTTTTCTTGTAATTAGTTTGATATTTATTTTTGTTCCTATTTTTAGTCTATTGTTAAATTTAGGTTCCAAAAGCTTGTAACAGCTGAAATAGTCTAGAATATGCAATGTCTTATAAAGGAGTGATCAATATGGAACTTCCTTTAATGAAAACTTCTCTTCAAGAACATGCTCAAATTGGGGGGAGAACAGTCAGTCATGGAGAAACTATGATAGGTCTGGGAAAGAAGGTTCTGGAAGTCAGGGAAGATGGGAACATAGATTGAGAGGCAATGACAAAGAACAGGATCATCCAAGGCATGATCAAGATGTACTAGAGAAAGGTTATTCCTTTTTTTGTATAGAAAGATATTTTGTTGTAGATTGAAGTCTACTATGTTTCATTTATGGTATGGTATTTTATAAATATTTATTCTAGAATTGATTGGATTTCTGCATACCATAACTCTCTCTATATTATGCTATTTTTCTATTTTGGGGGATAAGTTTTCCATGCTTGATTGGTTCTCTTTTTGTTTACACAAACCCACTTACATATGGAGAAATCCTTGGGATGTGGGGGTTTCATTCTGCTGTAAGTACCATAAAATAGTAAGGAATTTAGTAGTAGGTTTCATGATAATAGTCTCTATAAGAATTAGTGCAATAAAATAACAAGGAATAGAGAAGAATGTAGAAAATTGAAATTAGAGGGAGAGGCGGAAATAATAGAAATTATTATGGAATAGAATATTAATATTTAATTGTACTTGATGTGAGTCAAAGTGGCCTATGTGACATAGATGTTTTCATACAAAGCTATCAATATAAGAATTCCGTTATAACCAAACAATAGAAAAAGAAAGTAGCAAGAGAGAAAAGTGTGGGGAAGAGTGAAGGTTTGGTCCAATATTACAGTACAAAAAAATATTGGACTCATATAGATGTTTCCTCCCTTGGCTTGACCCAGCCATTGTTTATTTTTCCATTATAGATCTCTTTATCTTGTCTCTAGTTCAGACCATCTTGCATTCATAATTGCTGCCATTCCTATTGTCTGCCCCTAAAACATTGTCTCCCAGCTCTTGATTTCGGGGACATTTTATGGTGGAAATTTGATGCTGGTTGTATGTTTTGGAGGGATCTCTATGTTTTCTTAGAGATATTTTCTTTTTTAAAATATCTTTTCTCCAGAGAAATAATCCCCCTTGCCCTCGTGCACTGAAGGATGCATGGAAATGTCATAACCCTTGTTCAAATGAAATATTTTTCGTCAAAGGAGTCACTGTGATAGAATTTTTATAATAGGACAACAACAAATCAAAACATTGAATTTTCTCATACAAATGCTAGAATTACACTACTGTATGTAGCTGTATGTAGAGAATGCAATGAATATGTAATGGAAAACCTTAAAAGCCTTTGTTCAAACATAATATTGTGATAATGTGTTTTAACCCTTTGTTCAAACAAAATATTACGATAATGTGTGGGTTTCTTTTAAGATTAAGTTATTACAATAGGAAACATGCAAACTAAAACAAGAAGGGATACTGCAGTTTATCACTGACAAACACTGATGCTATTTAATAGTTTCTTTTTGAAGTCAATTTTTCTTTATTATTATATAGATTCCTTTTCAGTGGACATTTTTTTCTTTGCAATCTCTTTCTATAGATTATAAAGTCATATATTATTGTTTGTAAAATCCTGATTTTGTATCTTTTGCTATAATCCTCTTGATCACATGAAAACTAAAATAAGAAGGGATACTACAATTTATCATTGACAACCACTAATGCTATTTAATAGTTTATTTTTGAAGGGAAATTTTCTTTATTATTATATGGATTTATTTTATGTGGACATTTATTTCTTTGCAATATCTTTCTATAGCTTATAAAGTCATATATTATTGTTTGAAAAATTCTGATTTGGGAGCTTTTGCTATAATCCTCTTGCTCATTTTTCACTCTATTCACCAATATACTTGCTTTCCTTTCTACTTCCATTTGAACGCCATGGAAGGCACATTTGTTTCTTAGTCAGGTCTCTTTAAATGTTTGTTTTAAAATTTTGTTTGATTTCAACTGAAAGTTTAAGCAATACCCAATTATGGTATTTGTATGGTAAAAAATCAATGTCCAAACTAGTTGATTTCACTAGTGTAGTGCAGGCAAAGGTCATGACATATGAGCTTTTTGTTCGGATTTTATATATTTCTACCAGGTGATTCTTTTAGTGGCCTTCACTGAGGTAACATTTGTGTTTCCCAAATCGGTCATTCTTCAAACCCAAAAAGCTATAGCACTATCTATTAAATGCACACACATTTTCTTATTTCATTATATTGGTATTGGCTTTCTTCTTTAAAAAACTTGACAATGTCTCGCAAAATAGAAGCAATGTTCTTAGATGTAGCATATTGAGTCATTTTACATTCTTGAGTTGTGAATCTGGGATGGAGACTTTGGAGGCGGTTTCATGGTGGTGACCATATCACCCAGCATGGAATGTCATCTGAACATGATGGCCTTTTAGGAAGCGGGGATGGTCCAATGCCCTCAAGGTCATCAGGAGGTTCTATCATCCAAAATACTTGGGGAGATGATAGACATCATTTTGGTCGAACAAATCATGCAAATGATACATATCATCTTCTTTGTTCATCTAAGGTTTGTACCCTTATTCAATTTTAGCTGCACCGTGTATAATTATTTGAAGAAGGAAATTTTATTAATAATGTTGTGCTTTTTTCCAGGTCGGTACTCATTCACAATCAAATATAACATACTTCTATAATGATGAAAATTTTGGTAATGGTGAGATATCCAATCAATAAAGAATTGAACAAGAGAGAAGAAGAAGAGGTATGCTACAATTTTTTTGATTTATGGCAAACCTAGAATTAAGAATATGTTTGATGTAGATTCCATTCTCAGTGCAAATGTTCTGATTGCTTGAAGCTTTGCAAGGGAATTGCATATTTATCTTTAGATTACTTCCATGCTCATAATTTTGTGTCCGTATCTGTAAACTTGTCAAAGAAGTTGATGATTTTTTATAATTATGCAGTTTGATAATTATTTTTCTAATATTCTTTCAAGCAGATGAGGAAGGAACAAGAAAAGGTGCTCCAGGAAAAACAGAAACTTAATGCTCAGAAGCAATTTGAACATCATGCATGTCATTTGGTAAATACTTCTAATATGAAGTATGATGAACAATTTATTATGGAGGATGGGGAGAAATTAGAATATCACTCAGCTATTCTCCCTCTTCCAGACCAATCAAAATCCTATGCGTCTCCCAAAACTAGTTTGCCTCTAGTCTCAATGCCACCAAGACATTTGGTACCTCCATGATTTTCCAAAATTTCACTTCATAAAAGAATCTCTATGAAAGATGCAAATAAAGAAGTTGCATCAGAGGAAACACCTTTGATTTTCTGCTTCTACAGTTCTACTTGATTTCCCCTCTTCAAAATATTATCTTGAAAACATTGTAAAATTGGTAGATTGTTTCTTATTACTCATTTCATTAATATGTGTTCATTTGTTGGATATTAATAATTTTTTCTTATTTTATCTTATTATTTGTAAATGAGGACAATGTTTTGTGGTTTTGCACTATTATTTGTTTATGCAGATACTACATTGCTTGAATGATGTTCAAGGTTAACCTTGTATAATATTTGTTAAATGGTTTAACATTTTATAATTTTTTCCAGGTTGTTAATATTGAAACAATTAGACTTTCCAGTGATTCTACTATTATACACCTGAATGGCACCTCTCCGTCCGAGTACCGACATCCCTCATGTTGGCACACAAAAGGACATCTATGGATAGAGGTTTGCCCAAAACACTATAGATTGGCTTACTATATGATACATTCCTCCTCCATCCAGCTGGTTACTTTGCCATTTTGCAATGTTAGGTTGTATTCGTGACTCTCCATATATACAACTCATGCATCATTCACGAGTGTCGGTTGCAGCAAGTCGTGAATGGATGTATTCGCGGGTTGCTCTTATAGCAAGTCGCGAATCATTTGCGGCTTGTTCTTCTACATACCCGTGAATATGTCCCTTAACATTTAAACATAAAAACACGCGATAATATGAGATTAGTTAAGCCATTTATCATTAATCCTCTTAACTATCTCAACCTCCTCAACCTTCGAAACTGCCTTATTTCCTCCATATAAATACAGGCCTTGGGGAGGGTGTTAGGATATACTTTTGGAGAGCAAAGTTATGCTGATGGATTGTATACATAAGTATTTGGAGCGGTGGAACTCAGAATCCTTTGGTTGTAGAGGAGTCCTTGTCTCAGGCATTGGGTTGTAATCTGAACTCTTTCCATTATTGATAATAAAGAGAATCCTTCTTCCATATGTGTTTCATGTATCTTGGTTTGATAAATGTTTATGTTTCTGCATCTTATATGTGATTTATCTAACCTGCTTATATATATATGAATCATCTTGTATCTGGAAGATTGTTTCTTGACAGGTGAAAGAGGAGCAACCTTGAAGACTTTGAAGGTGAAGCAGAGCGGAAGAGGACTAGCAAGGATCGACCTTCGTTAACCAAGTAAGTCTTTCTAATCCTCCTATTTCCTTTACTGTAATTTAGAGTCAATTGTCTGCAAGTTGATTGAGTATGTTGGTAACCCCAGACCTATGGTTATTAGGTGTGTAATCCTATACAACAGCTACAAAAAAAAACCCCTTTGGATGGTAAAGAAAACCAAATGAAAGAGGGGAAACTAATCAAATCAACCAGTGGCACCAATAAGCATGAACCTCAGGCATCACTTTAGGATACTTATGGTATATTGGCATCTGCTGAAGATGACAAGGGTTAGCTGTAGGTGTTTGGAAATGTTTATTGTTATCAAGCCACTGGAATCTTTGATATAGAACCTAATTTATTGAAAGATGATAGAATTGTCAGCCTACCAAAAAGTGAGAATGATGGTTGCAGTCTAGATTCCAAGAGAGCCAGAGAAGATGAGGCAAGAAATAATGTCAACAAAGAAACACCAGAGTATATCCTAGATAGGCTGTTTGGAAAGGCCTCTACTAATTTTGATAAACAAGATGTTTCCATTCCATATGAGGTTGGTATTGTCACTAGTAGAAAATGAGAAACTAATGACTAAAATCAGGCTATAAATGACTATTTTTGAGTCAGTGACTAATAGTAGAAAATTTCCACTATCTTATAGCTAGTCGTATTTCACTAGTCATTAATAGCTTGACTTAGTAGTCATTGATTTAGTCATTGATAGTTATTGATTTAGTCATTGATTTATTCATGGATTTAGTCATTGATTTAGTCTCTGGGTTAGTCATTGATTTAATCGTTGATTTAGTCATTGATTTAGTCACTGATTGCAACCATTAATGACCAAATATACGACTAAATAAACTACTAGATGTTAACATATTAATGACTAAGATAAATACGACTAAGATATGGGAAATTAACTACTAATAATCATATATATGTGAATTTAGTCATTTTTGTAGTCACAAATTTATGATAGGGCATAGAGGAATCGAACCACCAACCTCCTATATATAATTAGGCATGCTCTCTACCATTGAGCTAGCACCCTTTAAGAAGTTGTTATTGTTTGACAATGATGATATTCAAACAAAAATTATGATAGATATCAATCTACAAAATGCATAATTATTACTATTACAACTTACCAGTAACTAGTATTTATGATAAACTAATTCTTGAGAGCTATGTACAATTTTCCATGTAACTAAAGCTAATAAAAATACTACAAATACTCTTACCAAAGAGATTTAGTGATGAGTACATATTCCCATTCTTCATAACTATCATTCTCATAGTCCAATGAAGATTCCTTCCTAAAAGGATTTCAAATCCCAATGCCATCACTGCATCAAAAACAAAGAGTCAGAAACAAAACTTTCCCTCTTGTCAATTACAATATTAAGAATCCATGAGATTCAAGGTGTTTCAAATGTTCCTCATCATGGGCTATCAAAATTAAAACACAACTTGTTTCTTTGATAATTAATAAACTTAAAATTATGCAAAGTATATTCACCTTTTCTTTGAGAAGGTTCCATAATAAGCAAGTCTATGGTTGTGATCAAACTGCAAAAGGTTTCTTCTCTTATTGTGAATCCTATTTCAGTTTTAAATCAATTGATAAACATTCTAAGAGCCAGGAAGATTCATAAACTTATTTCTAATGGAGACTCGATGATTATCATTTGCAAAATTAGAGACTCGACTCCCTATGCACCTTAATGTCTTTCAGAAATGATCTCTAGACCTAGAATTCAAAGAATTTCAAGTATTTTGACTTGGGGAATTGCAAGTATTGCAAGTATTTAGCATTGAACCATTTAATGTTTCAAAGGTACCATTTTTTATGGAGGATTTATGCTTTGTGAATCATTATTCCTTGGCTATAAGAGCACCTAATAGTGGATTCAATAATTAAAGAGTCATGTTGCAAATATAAAGAGAAATACCCTGCTCCTACAACATTGCGTCTTTAGAGAAACCTTTAAAGGGTTGTATATTTGGCATCTAGGTGATGATACCAGTTATTTGAAAGGAAAGACAACTGGTTAAGCATTTGTTAACAGAAAAAAAATTGCAAGTGTTAAATGAGATACACAACTAAATTGACAAACCATCAAATATCAATTGATGTCTCATCTAACTTCAAAATTAAGGATCATTTTGAGAAGATCTAAAAATGTATCAGTCAATTGATGTCTTGAAATCATTTCACTTCAAATTCACTTGACAAATCAGTGCATCCTACATAACTAGCAGTAATATTGGAAATGCTGAGAAACACCTTCAAAATACCTCTCTCTGCACTAGTTCTTCGGGAAGATGAGACCATCCATAGAAGCCAATCAAAATGGCCATGACTTCCTTTACAACGATGGCATATATGGCTGCAGCCTTAATATTCTAAATAAGCAATCACATATCTCTGGTAGTAAGCATTCTACAAGGGAAGGGTAATTGCACAAAAAATTGATTATTAAAATTTAGATAGATCCTAAAAAGTGTATGGCTCTCACTGTAACTGTTTAGGTATGTAGAAGTGTATGGCTGTTCACTGGAGCTTTTTCTTAATAGTTTATACTTCACTTAAGCAACTAATAAAACAAAATTCATGAACCTAAAATTACACCAATGCACCAAAATAACTGTTAAAAGTCTCAAGCTGGAAAATGATTACTTCAAAGTTCTTCATAGAAAAAGGCATGCTACATTTACAGGTTGAGATAAAACAACAAGTAACATTATTAGAAACTACATAGATTGGAATCCATGTCCCTCTGCATAGCACCAATTGTCATTTTCTTCCAATCAATGAAGGGGTAACTTAAAATGCCAACAGTACATATGGAAATGCTAATCATTACAATATGGGATTTAGCTAAGAAACCATATGTGGCTTCTTCATCCAAAGGCATCAAACACGTTAATCCTCCAGCCATCAGTCTTCCAGCCTTGAATTAATCAACCATATCATTGAATACAACAAATTAGAAATGTCAAGAGCATTTGTTAACAGAAAAAAAATTGCAAGTGTTAAATGAGATACACAACTAAATTGACAAACCATCAAATAAGAGCAGAAGGAATGGTGATATTCTGTAGATATTCAGCCTCTTAAGTATCTTCTTTATGTGAATCCATAGTTATCAATGGCTCTTCCCTATCATCAAAAACAAGAACAGTCATTGCACCAGCATTCTGAGCATTCCAAACTTTCAAAGCAAAATAACAATCTGCAAAACAACATATGACTCAATTAACCCAAATCAAAGAAATTAAAGAGGAAATCATCCAACATTCAAAGATACCAATGTGTAAAAATTGAGAAATAAAAATTTCCAATATTATAGAATCACAATTGCCAAAATCATTTAAGGTAAAATTCAAAATTGGAGTTATCTTATGGACAACATTTTTCTCTAAATTTGTGTTTAAACTTTAGAATAAAACATCATAATGAATCCTCTCAACTTTAACACCAATAATATAAAGGACAATCACCAAATTAGAAAACACTAGAAACTATTTCAAATCATGAGTAATTTCCCAAATTTCTTCCCAAAACAACAAATAAACATTTTTACTCAGAAATTTTTTGTCAAATCTTTTGCTCCATGTAAAATAGAAAAGAACATATCTCCAAATCTGATATAAGACAAAATAGACAAAAAAGTGATGCTTTCTCCAAAGTGAGATTCATGGATCAAGTGCATGATCTGTATAATGAAATGGTCCAAGAAGGATGTCATCATAATTTATTTCTTTCAAAACTTTAATTTATGGGTACCTAAAGTCAGGGAAACTTAGAGGCTAAAGAATTGTTGACTCAGATGCTTGATGAAGTGTATTCTATTGATGAAGCCTTTCTTGGTGACCTTGTAAATGAACTATGTAATGTCAATGAGATAGAGAAGGCCTTTCAAATCTATCCTAAGATGATTGATGTTGGTTTCATCTTTTTGTACCCAATGGTCCCTTTGATCTACTTCAGTGAGCATTCGTTAGACATTCATAAATTTATCTTATATTATATTATATGTCATTATGAGGACTACCGATGCTCTAATTCTGGGATTATGAAAGATAAAAAAAATCGAGGATGCTCTCCATATCCTTCATTATGTTTGTATAAGGGGTTACCCTATTGCCTCTGCTATTTATAACACTCTTAATGGTAGCCTATGTAAGGCTGGTCAAGTTGATAAATCCCACATACTTCACAAGGTACTGTTAGACCAAGCACATCGACTAAGCAATACAATTTCTTCTATTTTGATTGATGGGCTCTTGAGGACTAATAATATAGAACTAGCCTATGAGATTGCAAATGAAATGACCAAAAATGGCACTACTCTAGTGGCTGCAAATTTGAATGCATTGATCAATGCTATGTGTAAGGTTGATAGAGTGGAGCATGCAAAAAAGTATCTAGTGGAGATGAAAAGACCTTATATAGTTTCTATATCACATTCATTGGGGGTCTCTGCATGGTTGGGTATGGTGGATGAGGCGATATATCAACTAGAGAAAATTATTAGTAAGGGCATCACCCACATATGCTATGTAGTCTTCACTCATCAAATCTTTCTGCAAATCTAAGAAAGTTGAAGTTGATGCCCAGATATTGAACTAAATGCTTAGGGAATGCATGTTCTAAGTTCCAGAAGTTTTATCCATGTCGTGCATCATCTTGGAAAGTTGGGAAAAAAAGTTTGAGGAATCAAAAGTTCACTAGGAAATTATAGAATGTATATTTACTATATATAAGTATACTCTGAAGTAATGTCTTCTCCATTTTAGGATGGTGAAGTGGGAAAATCATTACAATTACTAGACAAAGTAATTAGGAGAGACTGTATATCTGACTTTTTGACATATGGTCTTTCATAAAACAACTTTGCTCCAATGGAAAATTTGATGAAGCACCCAAGTGTTTGGATGACATAAACCAAATATATCCAACACCAAGTATTATATTATGAGAATTTCAAAATAGTCAAATTTATTATTTTTCCCAAGAGATTACTCTTGCAGGATGGAATCAAGATGGCTCTACTTTGTAAGAAAGTATTGGACCACGGCCATTGTAAAAATACTTTTCTTAGTTTGGTCGCATGAAAATAGCCCTTCATAAGTTATATTTTTTTGTTATAAAGGGTTATAATCTTGTCAGTCAGTATTTTAGGGTTCTTCCTGCAAACAGAGTCTAAAATTTTAATTTTTCTTGTGCAAGTTGTTTAGGCGATCTACAAAAGTTGGGAATGGTGTTTGCATTCAACAAAATGGTCAAATATGGATCCCATCTCTATATGCTTCTCAAAACTAACGATTTCTTCTAGAATGTTGGTTCACGTGTCCTCCAAGATGCATTTAATATACAAAGCACTTATTATGTACATTGCAATCTCTACTCTTTGAAATACAAATTCTTACAAGAATGTATCAGAGTTCTTGTGAGATATAAAAAATTTGATACATGCAAATCTAGAAGAATGTTTAAAGACTTTTAGAAGCATATGCATCGATCAAAACCAGGAGCTATTAATTAAAGGTATTGAATAACTCAGAGAAAGAGTATATCAACAGTAGAACAATTAATAATAAGAACCATGAAAGCAGCATGCATTCACCCCTATACTTACAATTTCAACCTTAGACTGAATAGAAAATTGAGTTAAATACATCATTATATATTAGACCAGGGTAAGCACTATTGACTAATGATTAAAATTAAAACCAACTTAATTAAAACTCTTCATTAGTTGCCAATATTTGCATCCATAGGAATGAGTTCTAGTGTTCACAGTTCCTGTGGACTATCAATGCCTGTGGTAAGAAAATAATGTCTAGAATAGGTACAAAAAGATAGAATCAGAATATGATAAAAAGATAATTAGTAAGAAGTTAAGAACATCACTCTCCAGAGTAGCCATTGACTTGGGAAAACTAGATTATCACCTTTGACCTTTATCATTGTAAGTACAACAAAATGCTCCACATCTCTTACCATGAGTAAACACATTCCCCATAGCCCAATGATGGACTATAAGGGGAGCATGATCTAACACAAAACATAATGAGGGATCCTGTAAAACATATTTGGGTTAACCATGCTCATACTAACCAAAGAAGATGATGCTTGGTTTCCAATGTTAAATTAATGTCGGTTTAATCTAGTTCTAATGGACTAGTATGAAAAGGAAAAATCCAAAATGAGAATCTCTCCAAACTTAAATCTAGTCGCCTATTTCCTTTTATTGTGACACACCATTTGCAAATTTACTATCAACCAATAGATTTCCATTCACAATTTTCAAACTTAAATATAGTTGTCTATTACCTTTTAATGTGACACACCATTTGCAAATTTACCATCGACCAATAGATTTCCATTCACAATTTTCAAATTGCACCCTATGATTGAATCTTTTACCACCTATTGATGAATTAAGATTCTAAAAAGTTTTGTTTCGTTAATTCGTTTATACTCCAAAACCAGTGCTGAATAAAAAATCCATGCCAAGATTTTGAAGCCATTGCAAGAATGACATTTCATGTAAATGTACTTGTGACCTATTGGACTCAGTTACATAGGAAATCCAATGAATAACAGAGCATCAATCTATGAAAATGACTATAAACCAAACCCATGAAATATTGATACACCTAGAACATATTGTAAACAGACTCCCCTTCTGCCCAAAACAGAAAAAAGAATAATAGCATGCTTGCCTGGTCTTGGCACATGTGATCAAATAACTACCAACCTATTAGAATCCTTTAAATATCATACATCATGACATATCTTAGTCAAAGAGCATGAAACATATATAGTGGATATAAATGATTCAGACAAATATGCCTAATTACAAGTTTCGTATTCCACTCAACACACACAATCAATGGAGAAAAGGATCATATAGTAACTGTACAATATCAGTAGGACTGGATCATAACAGTGAACATCAGTATTCAAGCATAAATAGCATAAGCATGGTAAGTAAATGGCTGATCTCCTACAGGAACCAATCTCCAGAGAAGGCAAGATAACATCTAAACAGAATGTAGAGCATGATGTCCATCCTCATAATATAAAAAAGTAGAGAACCATGCTTCTTTGAAAGGATTTTATACAGATCACAAACCTCTATATGATAATGAGCTCATTAATAATACTACTTTATCATAGAGAAGTCAATCTCATTTGAAGTCAAGGAAGTACGGTCCTAAGAAGATTTGAGAAATGTAGAGCTAAGACTGTTCTTTCGTGAATCATCTTTATCAGATACTGAGCCAATATTTCAAATAAATTTTGATCATTTCTTGACAAAAAATTTCAATGGAAGTCCTTAATTTTTAGATAAGTGGTTGCGTTGCTCAAGAGAGAGTGGCATTTAGATGCCACATTTCCTAATAGATACAATTTGTAACCATTTTTTCTATAAACCAACCGACTAAAAATAATTCCATCACTCTACAAGACACTTATCAACATGAGAATGCAATTAGTCTAATTTATGCTACTGTCTATATCTAGCATAAGGACTAGAGTAACCTCTTCATAAGAGACTTCTAATACAATTATACATTTTCTCATTATCCTATTAGTAGGGAGAAGGTCGCCAATATGCAATTCCATTTCTTCTATTATACTAATAGGGCTAATAGTGTCCAATTATATTACTAGCTAGCATATGTGGCAATATGCAATGAGATTTATGGTATCCTATTAAATAGGACCTGAGGCAATCTGTAAAAGGTATTGTTTTGCCTGCCCACAGAGGCTAGTGATCTGAACTATCTGCCAACATATGCTTCTTATGAAGACAAGATTCAATAATATATCTACTATCGTATGAACAATTATCCTCAATGGCAATGTAAAATATCTCTATAGTAAATTGGTTTGTGCTCAAATAGGAAGGCACGGGATGAATCAGCCATAGGACTCAGGTTCAAGGGATTTTCTGTACCATTAGGATCATTGTTGTCAATTATTTTTCCTAGAAAAATCCAGTGAAAATACCATATATAATTAATAAACCCACATAAATCCTTAATAGACCCAAAATGGTTGCATGGATTTTTATCAGATTTATGGTTTCCAAAATTAAAAGAATTTTGCTTTTTAAGTGTAATGCCATCATTGGGAAATGTCGGCTTGTCATGAGATAATGTGCACCTAATTTGTTTTTCTTTTTTCATGACATCTTCCAATCATCACTATGAATATTACAACACCTTGGAGAGTCTCCTTCCTCTATCTAGGAGTATTACAATAAAATGTAGCGAGCTTCCAGAAACTCCCTTCCTGAGGAAATATGTTGTCATCTATTTTTTTTCAAAATATGCTTTCTTAATATCATCTATTTTTTTCAAAGATGCTTCCTTAAAAGTGCCCTTTTCCAACTTAGGAGTATTATAATGAAATGTAGCATTCAAATGATCCCTTACCGAGGAATATGTAGTTAGCTTTTTGTTTACCAAATATGTCTTCTTAATATCATCATCTATTTTTTCAAAAATGATTCCTTAAAAGTACTATTTCCCAAGATGAAAATGATGCCTTCTTAATATCATAATAACTAAGCGTTTCTTCTATAATGTTGGTTCATTTGTCAATCAATGTAGGCTTCAAATCACACAACTTGTGAACAATAAGAATCTCATCACGAACTTCTTCTTGGCCTTGGATTTTAAAAGAGCTAATGGTTGACTACGTTGCTAGTTTTGTGCTTCCTAATTAGATCCCATCAGTCAAACCTTCACCCATTTGTTTTTATTCACACAAATATGCTTAATTGCAAGTTCTGTATTCTGCTCAACACACACAATCAATGGAGAAAAGGATCGTATAGTGACTGTACAATATCAGTAGGACTGGCTCACAACAGTGAACATCAGTATTCAAGCATAAATAGCATAAGCATGGTAAGTAAATGACTGATCTCCTGTAGGAACCAATCTCCAGAGAAGGCAAGACAACATCTAAACAGAATGCAGAGCATGATGTCCAGCTTCATAATATAAAAAAGTAGAGAACCAGGCTTCTTTGAAAGGATTTTATATAGATCACAAACCCCAGTATGCTAATGAGCTCACTAATAATACTACTTTATCACAGATAAGTCAATCTCATTTGAAGTCAAGGTAGTGCGGTCCTAAGAATATTTGAGAAATGTAGATCTAAGACTACTCTTTCATGAATCATCATTATCATATACTGAGCCAATATTACAAATAAATTTTGATCATTTCTTGACAGAAAATTTCAATGAAAATTTAAAAACATGGACTACAAGAACTCCACTGTGACAAGCACACAAAAGATGGCATAAGCGATGATCTAGATTCTAAACTTCACAAATGGCCAGTGCAAACCTTCCAAGCCACAGTGGGAATTGTTGGGGCGCATACTCCATATTGGGTAACTCCGCGGTTAGTTAGGAAATTTGTAAGCGGAGCTATGGGTCAAAATAGTCTTAGGGGTGTCAGGGTAAGTCAAAACCCTCCCTTTTTTGTAATAAACCCATGGTTTAAATTCAGGGTTTAGGGTTTGTGGGTGCCCATGGTTTAAGACCAGGGTTTTGTAAAACTGCTCAGTATAAATAAGCGCTTATGTAAAATGGATAGGTTAGGCTTTTTGATGTAAGGAAAGATAAGGCAAGTAAGATTGGTTTTTGTAAGGAAAGGACAAGTCCCAGCTGTGTGCGCGGACGACCTCTGCAGCTGTGTGCGCAGAGGGTTTTTGTAAGGAAGAAAGAAAGATCTGCAGCTGTGTGTGCAGAAGCCTGCTGCTGTGTGCGCGGCTATTAAGAGCTGAAGGAATCTGCAGCTGAGTGCTCAGATAAACTATGGTTTTGAGGAAAGAGGAATAAAACGCAGTTTGTGGACGTAGCCCCTACACTGGGGGTGAACCACGTTATATGTGGTGTTGTGGTTTTGTTGTGTTGTTTCTGTTTCTGTTATTTTCATGCATTTAACTGAATATATCTGATAATATAAGATCTCTGCTAATACTAAGCTTCGCTGTGAATTCCCTGTAGTGGGTTATGCAAGTTTGGTTTGTTTATTATGCTCTGAAGTTATATGTGAATGAATGATAAGTGAACAGGAAGTTGAATAATAATTGTGTAGAAAGGCTAAGGTACAGTAATCCCCCTCTTTGCATGCAGAAACCTGATTCTGCGGCACCCCATTGCTGTTTCGGGTGAGACTACAACCTGCGCGCAGGTTGTTGCCGAAAGGGCCAACACAGTGGGTCTTTTGTTGGTGCGAAGTATAAAGCGTTAACCCGGGTCTGCCCAAGTGCCAACAAATTGGTTCCGTTGCCGGTTGAACTCAGTATCTGCTCACGAGGGGTTTACCTTGTACCACAAGGGGCTATGTTCTGGAGGCCCTCGGTGAAGGACATCAGTACTTGGTTCGCTGAACGGCAGCATTTCAAAGATCTCCGTGGTAAGTTTTTGAATTTATTAGGCTTAAGACTTAAAATACTATTGGCTAACATGGGTATATTGCTGTTTGAATCCGATTATTAGTTTAGTCGTACTAACATATGTTTGCAAGTGCCACTCTCTCAGACGAGCAACATGGGTTGTTGCGAAACGGGAAAAGGTATAAGCGGAATTTTATCCCTTCTTCCTTAAGCCCGGTCACCACGTCCACCCCTGTAAACCCTGAAGAGTCAGACTCCGCACACAATCCTGGGGTTGAAAACCCGCCGGCTACCCCGCAACGCCGCTCCGCTACCCCTGACATTCCGCCGCAGTCTGAGAGTCAACCAGGTTCGAGTATTCCGACCACAGGGCAGCCTGCCCGTGCAAATCCCCCCCCTTCCACCGCCAATCCCCTTCCAAAAACCACCCGAAATTACATGGCCCACCTCGTTGATGATATTAAACTCCCCATCTTTAAAGGCACGGGCTCCGAAGACCTAGAACAGTTCTGGTTTCTCTGCGACGCGGTCTGGACTGCAAAACAAATTACCGATCCAGATGTGCGCGCCGCGCGGCTCATTACATCTTTTCGGGACAGGGCTCTGACTTGGTTCATGAAATTTTCTAGCAACAAGAACCCTACTTTAGGTGAAATCAAGGCGGCTATAATCAAAGAATTTAAGAAACCTAAAGCGGAGTCGCAGAGCATCACTGAACTCAAAGAAATTCAACAGCGGCGTGGCGAAGCAGTCTGGGACTTCGATCAGAGATTCAAAGTTCTACTGGACCAGGTCAGTTTTACCATTAGTCCTGCGCAGCACAAGGAATGGTTTATTGCCGCATTGTTACCACATATCTGAACTCCACTTATGCAACAGAAAGTTGCTGACCAGCAAGAGGCCCTAGAAATCACAATGAAACTAGAGACTGCCCCTGTCGGAGATGACTCTGGGATTGCTCAAATCCAAGCGCAGTTAGCTGCAATGGCCCTGGAACTCCGCGAGATGAAAAAGGGGAAGTCTGACTGCGAAGCGGGGTGGTGTACGCAATGTCGGACTGAAGGACATGACAAGGAACGGTGCCCTCTAATAGCCAAGTACCTGCAGACCGGTGCGCCGAACCCCTTTCCACCACAGGGTCTCTATTGTGAGCTTTGCAGAATGATAGGCCAACATCGACCTGAGAACTGTTATCTGCTACAGAAGTATGCGCAGGGACCTAAGAACCCCTACTGTAGATTTTGCAAATCTATCGGTCATAATGAAGAGGAGTGCCGCACCTATGATGCCTACAGGGTGCACGCGGAAGGCCCACCTAACGACAATTATGGCTACCAGGGGGGTGCCTCTGGCCGAGGTACCTCTGGAGGTCGTAGCGGCATGGCTGGGCGAGGCCGAAACCAAATTGTGTGTTATAATTGTAACCAAGCCGGGCATTTGGCTCGCGACTGTCGGAACCCAACTACGACGTGTCGGTATTGCCGCGCTGTCGATCATGTGATTGAATAGTGCCCTCAGTTGATCGCTAAGATTCAGGCACGACAGACTATCCCTACTCAGAACCTTCAGATGATTTCTGTAGAGCCCCGCCCTGTGGAGACTATTAATGTCGTTACACGAAGTGGACTCATGACACATATCCAGGAAACGCCAAACCGCCCTGTCGAAGCTCTAATTCGTAAGGCCCCTGAAAAAAGTCCTGCATTTGATATCTTCAGAGAAAAAGAGATGTTCATGGCGGCCAAGAAATATTTTGCTGGCCCTAGTCCATCCAGTGTCCCTGCGCAGCTTCATTCACCACCCTACGACACATTGATGGATAAAGAAAGTGTACTATCTACCTTTTTGCACAGCTGCCTTAAACTTTTAAGAAATCAATCTTCTCTGAATGAGCTGCAGACCATCCTTACTACCTGTGAGTCTTTGCAAACTGGTGCTCCGGACAAAACTGTTCATCGAGTCAGCAGGACCGGTAGGGAAATGCGATTGAATGCTCAGATCGGGGCATATGATATGACCGATGTTATTCTGGACTTGGGATCCGATGTCAATGTTCTAACCAAACAAACCTGGGAACAAATGGGGAAACCTACCCTTGCCTGGTCTCCTATACAGTTGCGGCTGGCCAACCAGCAAAATATTGTACCTTTAGGAAGATTCCTGGATCTCCAAATAGATATTGACGGAGTTAGTACCTTCGCGGACTTCGAAGTAATTGAGATCATTGATGACAGCAACCCTTACCCGGCCCTATTAGGAATTGAATGGGCAATGGCAAATGCCGCCGTGATCAACCTCAAAAAAAGACAGATGGTCTTCGAAGGGAAAGACTTCAGGGTCATCTTGCCCCTGGATCCTTCACAAGGGGACCGATATACTGAGCCAATCTACCATAACGATCAGGCTGATGTGAAACCTGTATCTCCTATCGCAGCGCAGGACGAAGGTAACGCGGACTCCCCGGCCGCAGGATGGGAATCCGGTAGCTCCTGTATGACTGACCCTGAAGAGGAACTCGAAAATTGGCAACACCGATTGTACGAGCTCCATCGGGGCAGCAATGCCTGCTTTACCAAGTCTGTCAGATGGGTCGACTCACAGACCCGACATATACCTGTGTATGATGGTTCGAAAGATCCGGCATCGTTTATCGCACACATTTCGGCTCAGATACCTGCCCTACAAATCATGGAAGCCCTAGAGTCAGCATTCAGAGCTACCACAGTCAGATGGTGGACGAGCCATAAGAAGCAGATCCCTACCTGGGAAGTATGTCAGAAGCTCCTTCACCTACGGTTCTCGGATCAGTTGGCCACAGTACGAAGTAAGTTTGATGGAAAAACTTGCCCCCAGGACCATCTCAGCAACTTCTACAAGGCATGGAAGTGTGTTCCTCAGGATGAGTGGGTACATAGATTTGTTCACACGCTGGGACCACTGGCAAAGAACTGGTACGAGGAGGCTGAACTTCGCCGAGATACTGTAAGTTGGGATTGTCTTGTTCATAGCTTTGTCAATACTTTTTCTACTAATGATGTCTGTCCAGCCTTAGATGCAGCTATCAGGGTCATCCATACTAAGGTATTTAATGATCAAGAAGTGACTGAAAATCATCCTGATTGGGCCGCACAAGAGGACTTCGCAGTCGAATGTTATAATTTCACAGTCGATGAAGAAGGGGATCCGCGCAGTCTTGCTATCCCAGAAACAGAAGGATATTGTGATGTGCATGGACCGGCAGTCGAAGTTCCCGAAGTGACACAACCCTTGAAGACGCGCACAGTTAACATTGGATCCGATGCTCAGCCTAAGCTCGCTACCATTGGTGACTATTGGGACGACGAGATGGTAATCAAGGTAACTCAGTTACTCCAGGAATACCAAGATCTGTTTCCGACAAAGTTCTCTGAAATGAAAGGTATCTTGGGAGATATCGGGGTAATGAAGATCCCCCTGAAGCCGGATGCCAAGCCGGTGAAGCAGCGCCCCTATAGATTGAATCCAAAATACAAAGAAAAGGTTAAGCTAGAATTGGAAAAGATGCTTACTGCTGGAATCATTGAACCTGTTGAAGAATCTGAGTGGGTCAGCCCTATGGTCATCCAGGAGAAGAATACTAAGGGCGAAATACGAATCTTTGTCGATCTAAGGAAACTTAATGATGCCTGTCTGCACGACCCTTTCCCCACTCCCTTTACAGATGAAGTGCTCGACAATGTCAGAGGCTAAGAAATATACTCTTTTACCGATGGTTTTTTGGGCTACCACCAGATCCGAATTGCTCCAGAAGACCGACACAAGACAACTTTCACTACCGAAATGGGTTCTTTCCAGTATACCGTTATGCCCTTCGGGTTGAAGAATGCACCTGCCATATTCTCCCGAGTAGTCATTTCCGCTTTTAAGGAATACATACATAAATTTTTAGAAGTTTATTTTGATGACTGGACTATTTTTGGGCTCGTAAAAGACCATATAACTAGTTTGAGACTTATGTTGGATAAATGCAGACAGCACCAAATCTCCTTGAATTTAAAAAAATGCATTTTCTGTGCGCCTTTTGGCATTCTACTAGGTCATGTGGTATGCAAACAGGGATTGATGATGGACCCTGCGAAGATCGCTATTATTGTAAACCTGCCACCACCCAAATCAGTCAAACAACTTCGAACAACACTTGGTCACACTGGATACTATAGGAAATTTATCCAAGGATATGCCAAGATTACCGCCCCAATGGAGAGGCAATTAAA